>JAUCBJ010005532.1:0-58912 GCA_032718475.1 Nemertoderma westbladi
GGGGGGGGGTCAATATGACCCCTCCCGTGATTTTTTTATTATAATTCTGAAACAAACGCAGTTGGGAATCTGAAATTTTATGACTTTTCCTAAAAATCTATTGTCTTCCTAGTAGTGAAAACCGTTTTCAAAAATATTGGGTACTTTTCGAGTTATAGCACCATTTTTTAACCCTACTTTTGGCACTTTTTTTGAGACGTTTTTTGAAAATTACATTTCATTAAATATGAATTGTAACATCTCTATTTTTGATTTACACCGTTTTTTTTGTGTTAGAAATTTGATGGAATTCATATAAATTGATTTAGAAATTTCAAACTTGTTTTTTTCGGTGGGTGCCAAATTTTGGTGCCAGCACCAAATTTTGAATTATGTCAATTTTGTAAATTGATTGTTTGAAACTTGTTTTTTACGCAATTGGGGTTTTTTGGGGTTCTGGATTCGATGAAATATATACGAGTTGCACCAAGCGTATCAAACTTGTATTTTTCGGTGCTGTGTGCAAATTTTGGTGCTAGCACGAAATTTTGAAAATTCATTCGATAGATAAAATTGCTTGTGACAATTTATTTCTTGCGTTTTAGAGGTTTATGGCTGTTCTGAATTCAATGGAATAAATAATTATCGAACTAGACATCTCAAACTTGTATTTTTCGGATGTGGGTGCAAAATGTGGTGCTAGCACCAAATTTTGAAAACCGTCAAATATATCAATTGATTGTGTCACCTTGTTTCTTGCGTTATACGGGTTTGTGATGGTTCTGAATTCAATGGAATCAGTAAAAATTTCATAAGAGTTCTCAAACTGGTATTTTTCGCCAGTGGGTGAAAATTGTTGTGCCAGCACCAAATTTTGGAAAATATGCAAATTTATCAGTAGATAGTATCACCTTGTTTCTTGCGTTATACGGGTTTATGAGGGTCCTGAATCCGATGGAATCCATAAAAACAGCACTGGACATCGCAAACTTGTACTTTTTGGTGATGGGTACGAAATTTGGTGCTAGCACCAAAATTTGCCAAATTACGCCGAAAAATACAAGTATCAATGATCTGGCATATTAGAAATGTATTCCATTAGAATCAGCGCCCTCGAAAACCTGAAAATGTGAATTTATAGCATCGTATAAGTGAATTAAAAATTTTGTGTTTTACCTGAAAAGTGCTGGTTACTTGTTTTTTTCATTTTTTTCCTACGCAGAGAGGACTAAACGGCCATTTATAGTAATCATATCATTTTTAAATATTTTCCAATGTTTTTTGCACCCCAGAAAACCTGTATTGAAAAATAATTAGCCGAAAATGTAACTTTCAAATTTTGTGAAAATTGTGCACTACTTGTAATTTTGGTGCTGCAATATAACCACCCCAGTACATTTTTTCGAAATTTCTTTTTTTCGGTCGGATCCAGACAAGTGATACCTAAGTACAAACAAAAAATCAGACGTTTTCGTAAATATTTGTAGATTTTAGAGGGGGGGGTCAATATGACCCCCTCCCGGTATTTGTACAGCATTTTATAGCCCGGTACTAATAGGGTTAATGTCTAACAAACTACATAGTGTCTAATAGTAAAGCTATTTAATGTCTAACAAACTACATAGTGTGCAATGGCAAAACTATTTAATGTCTAACAAACTACATAGTGTGCAATGGCAAAACTATTTAATGTCTAACAAACTACATAGTGTCCAATAGCAAAGCTATTTAATGTCTAACAAACTACATAGTGTCCAATAGCAAAGCTATTTAATGTCTAACAAACTACATAGTGTCCAATAGCAAAGCTATTTAATGTCTAACAAACTACATAGTGTCCAATAGCAAAGCTATTTAATGTCTAACAAACTACATAGTGTGCAATGGCAAAACTATTTAATGTCTAACAAACTACATAGTGTGCAATGGCAAAACTATTTAATGTCTAACAAACTACATAGTGTCCAATAGCAAAGCTATTTAATGTCTAACAAACTACATAGTGTCCAATAGCAAAGCTATTTAATGTCTAACAAACTACATAGTGTCCAATAGCAAAGCTATTTAATGTCTAACAAACTACATAGTGTCCAATAGCAAAGCTATTTAATGTCTAACAAACTACATAGTGTGCAATGGCGAAGCTATTTAATGTCTAACAAACTACATAGTGTCCAATAGCAAAGCTATTTAATGTCTAACAAACTACATAGTGTCCAATAGCAAAGCTATTTAATGTCTAACAAACTACATAGTGTGCAATGGCAAAACTATTTAATGTCTAACAAACTACATAGTGTGCAATGGCAAAACTATTTAATGTCTAACAAACTACATAGTGTCCAATAGCAAAGCTATTTAATGTCTAACAAACTACATAGTGTCCAATAGCAAAGCTATTTAATGTCTAACAAACTACATAGTGTCCAATAGCAAAGCTATTTAATGTCTAACAAACTACATAGTGTCCAATAGCAAAGCTATTTAATGTCTAACAAACTACATAGTGTCCAATAGCAAAGCTATTTAATGTCTAACAAACTACATAGTGTCCAATAGCAAAGCTATTTAATGTCTAACAAACTACATAGTGTCCAATAGCAAAGCTATTTAATGTCTAACAAACTACATAGTGTCCAATGGCGAAGCTATTTAATGTCTAACAAACTACATAGTGTCCAATAGCAAAGCTATTTAATGTCTAACAAACTACATAGTGTCTAATAGCAAAGCTATTTAATATCTAACAAACTACGTAGTGTCCAATAGCAAAGCTATTTAATGTCTAACAAACTACATAGTGTCCAATAGCAAAGCTATTTAATGTCTAACAAACTACATAGTGTCCAATGGCGAAGCTATTTAATGTCTAACAAACTACATAGTGTCCAATAGCAAAGCTATTTAATGTCTAACAAACTACATAGTGTCTAATAGCAAAGCTATTTAATATCTAACAAACTACGTAGTGTCCAATAGCAAAGCTGTTTAATGTCTAACAAACTACATAGTGTCCAATAGCAAAGCTATTTAATGTCTAACAAACTACATAGTGTGGAATGGCGAAGCTATTTAATGTCTAACAAACTACATAGTGTCCAATAGCAAAGCTATTTAATGTCTAACAAACTACATAGTGTGCAATGGCGAAGCTATTTAATGTCTAACAAATTACATAGTGTCCAATAGCAAAGCTATTTAATGTCTAACAAACTACATAGTGTGCAATGGCGAAGCTATTTAATGTCTAACAAACTACATAGTGTCCAATAGCAAAGCTATTTAATGTCTAACAAACTACATAGTGTCTAATAGCAAAGCTATTTAATGTCTAACAAACTACATAGTGTGCAATGGCGAAGCTATTTAATGTCTAACAAACTACATAGTGTCTAATAGCAAAGCTATTTAATGTCTAACAAACTACATAGTGTCTAATAGCAAAGCTATTTAATGTCTAACAAACTACATAGTGTCCAATAGCAAAGCTATTTAATGTCTAACAAACTACATAGTGTCTAATAGCAAAGCTATTTAATGTCTAACAAACTACATAGTGTCTAATAGCAAAGCTATTTAATGTCTAACAAACTACATAGTGTCCAATAGCAAAGCTATTTAATGTCTAACAAACTACATAGTGTCCAATAGCAAAGCTATTTAATGTCTAACAAACTACATAGTGTCCAATAGCAAAGCTATTTAATGTCTAACAAACTACATAGTGTGGAATGGCGAAGCTATTTAATGTCTAACAAACTACATAGTGTCCAATAGCAAAGCTATTTAATGTCTAACAAACTACATAGTGTGGAATGGCGAAGCTATTTAATGTCTAACAAACTACGTAGTGTGGAATGGCGAAGCTATTTAATGTCTAACAAACTACGTAGTGTGGAATGGCGAAGCTATTTAATGTCTAACAAACTACATAGTGTGCAATGGCGAAGCGATTTAATGTATAACAAACTACGTAGTGTGGAATGGCGAAGCGATTTAATGTCTAACAAACTACATAGTGTCTAATAGCAAAGCTATTTAATGTCTAACAAACTACGTAGTGTGGAATGGCGAAGCTATTTAATGTCTAACAAACTACGTAGTGTGGAATGGCGAAGCGATTTAATGTATAACAAACTACGTAGTGTGGAATGGCGAAGCGATTTAATGTATAACAAACTACGTAGTGTGGAATGGCGAAGCGATTTAATGTATAACAAACTACGTAGTGTGGAATGGCGAAGCGATTTAATATCTAACAAACTACATAGTGTGGAATGGCGAAGCGATTTAATGTATAACAAACTACGTAGTGTGGAATGGCGAAGCGATTTAATGTCTAACAAACTACATAGTGTGGAATGGCGAAGCGATTTAATGTATAACAAACTACATAGTGTCTAATAGCAAAGCTATTTAATGTCTAACAAACTACGTAGTGTGGAATGGCGAAGCGATTTAATGTATAACAAACTACGTAGTGTGGAATGGCGAAGCGATTTAATGTCTAACAAACTACATAGTGTCTAATAGCAAAGCTATTTAATGTCTAACAAACTACGTAGTGTGGAATGGCGAAGCTATTTAATGTCTAACAAACTACGTAGTGTGGAATGGCGAAGCGATTTAATGTATAACAAACTACGTAGTGTGGAATGGCGAAGCGATTTAATGTATAACAAACTACGTAGTGTGGAATGGCGAAGCGATTTAATGTATAACAAACTACGTAGTGTGGAATGGCGAAGCGATTTAATATCTAACAAACTACATAGTGTGGAATGGCGAAGCGATTTAATGTATAACAAACTACGTAGTGTGGAATGGCGAAGCTATTTAATGTCTAACAAACTACATAGTGTGGAATGGCGAAGCGATTTAATGTCTAACAAACTACGTAGTGTGGAATGGCGAAGCTATTTAATGTCTAACAAACTACATAGTGTGGAATGGCGAAGCGATTTAATGTCTAACAAACTACATAGTGTCTAATAGCAAAGCTATTTAATGTCTAACAAACTACGTAGTGTGGAATGGCGAAGCTATTTAATGTCTAACAAACTACGTAGTGTGGAATGGCGAAGCGATTTAATGTATAACAAACTACGTAGTGTGGAATGGCGAAGCTATTTAATGTCTAACAAACTACGTAGTGTGGAATGGCGAAGCGATTTAATGTATAACAAACTACGTAGTGTGGAATGGCGAAGCGATTTAATGTCTAACAAACTACATAGTGTCTAATAGCAAAGCTATTTAATGTCTAACAAACTACGTAGTGTGGAATGGCGAAGCTATTTAATGTCTAACAAACTACATAGTGTGGAATGGCGAAGCGATTTAATGTCTAACAAACTACATAGTGTCTAATAGCAAAGCTATTTAATGTCTAACAAACTACGTAGTGTGGAATGGCGAAGCTATTTAATGTCTAACAAACTACGTAGTGTGGAATGGCGAAGCGATTTAATGTATAACAAACTACGTAGTGTGGAATGGCGAAGCTATTTAATGTCTAACAAACTACGTAGTGTGGAATGGCGAAGCGATTTAATGTATAACAAACTACGTAGTGTGGAATGGCGAAGCGATTTAATGTATAACAAACTACATAGTGTGGAATGGCGAAGCGATTTAATGTATAACAAACTACATAGTGTGGAATGGCGAAGCGATTTAATGTATAACAAACTACGTAGTGTGGAATGGCGAAGCGATTTAATGTATAACAAACTACGTAGTGTGGAATGGCGAAGCTATTTAATGTATAACAAACTACGTAGTGTGGAATGGCGAAGCGATTTAATATCTAACAAACTACATAGTGTGGAATGGCGAAGCGATTTAATGTATAACAAACTACGTAGTGTGGAATGGCGAAGCGATTTAATGTATAACAAACTACGTAGTGTGGAATGGCGAAGCGATTTAATATCTAACAAACTACATAGTGTGGAATGGCGAAGCGATTTAATGTATAACAAACTACGTAGTGTGGAATGGCGAAGCGATTTAATGTATAACAAACTACGTAGTGTGGAATGGCGAAGCGATTTAATGTCTAACAAACTACATAGTGTCTAATAGCAAAGCTATTTAATGTCTAACAAACTACGTAGTGTGGAATGGCGAAGCTATTTAATGTCTAACAAACTACGTAGTGTGGAATGGCGAAGCGATTTAATGTATAACAAACTACGTAGTGTGGAATGGCGAAGCGATTTAATGTATAACAAACTACGTAGTGTGGAATGGCGAAGCGATTTAATGTATAACAAACTACGTAGTGTGGAATGGCGAAGCGATTTAATATCTAACAAACTACATAGTGTGGAATGGCGAAGCGATTTAATGTATAACAAACTACGTAGTGTGGAATGGCGAAGCGATTTAATGTATAACAAACTACGTAGTGTGGAATGGCGAAGCGATTTAATGTCTAACAAACTACATAGTGTCTAATAGCAAAGCTATTTAATGTCTAACAAACTACGTAGTGTGGAATGGCGAAGCTATTTAATGTCTAACAAACTACGTAGTGTGGAATGGCGAAGCGATTTAATGTATAACAAACTACGTAGTGTGGAATGGCGAAGCGATTTAATGTATAACAAACTACATAGTGTGGAATGGCGAAGCGATTTAATGTCTAACAAACTACGTAGTGTGGAATGGCGAAGCGATTTAATGTCTAACAAACTACGTAGTGTGGAATGGCGAAGCTATTTAATGTCTAACAAACTACATAGTGTGGAATGGCGAAGCGATTTAATGTCTAACAAACTACGTAGTGTGGAATGGCGAAGCGATTTAATGTATAACAAACTACGTAGTGTGGAATGGCGAAGCTATTTAATGTCTAACAAACTACGTAGTGTCTAATAGCAAAGCTATTTAATGTCTAACAAACTACGTAGTGTGGAATGGCGAAGCGATTTAATGTATAACAAACTACGTAGTGTGGAATGGCGAAGCTATTTAATGTCTAACAAACTACGTAGTGTGGAATGGCGAAGCGATTTAATGTATAACAAACTACGTAGTGTGGAATGGCGAAGCTATTTAATGTCTAACAAACTACATAGTGTGGAATGGCGAAGCGATTTAATGTCTAACAAACTACATAGTGTGGAATGGCGAAGCGATTTAATGTATAACAAACTACGTAGTGTGGAATGGCGAAGCTATTTAATGTCTAACAAACTACGTAGTGTCTAATAGCAAAGCTATTTAATGTCTAACAAACTACGTAGTGTGGAATGGCGAAGCGATTTAATGTATAACAAACTACATAGTGTGGAATGGCGAAGCGATTTAATGTATAACAAACTACGTAGTGTGGAATGGCGAAGCGATTTAATGTATAACAAACTACATAGTGTGGAATGGCGAAGCGATTTAATGTCTAACAAACTACGTAGTGTGGAATGGCGAAGCGATTTAATGTATAACAAACTACATAGTGTGGAATGGCGAAGCGATTTAATGTATAACAAACTACATAGTGTGGAATGGCGAAGCGATTTAATGTCTAACAAACTACATAGTGTGGAATGGCGAAGCGATTTAATGTCTAACAAACTACATAGTGTGGAATGGCGAAGCGATTTAATGTATAACAAACTACGTAGTGTGGAATGGCGAAGCGATTTAATGTCTAACAAACTACGTAGTGTGGAATGGCGAAGCGATTTAATGTCTAACAAACTACGTAGTGTCTAATAGTAAAGCTATTTAATGTCTAACAAACTACGTAGTGTGGAATGGCGAAGCGATTTAATGTATAACAAACTACGTAGTGTGGAATGGCGAAGCGATTTAATGTATAACAAACTACATAGTGTGGAATGGCGAAGCTATTTAATGTATAACAAACTACGTAGTGTGGAATGGCGAAGCGATTTAATGTATAACAAACTACATAGTGTGGAATGGCGAAGCTATTTAATGTATAACAAACTACGTAGTGTGGAATGGCGAAGCGATTTAATGTATAACAAACTACATAGTGTGGAATGGCGAAGCGATTTAATGTATAACAAACTACATAGTGTGGAATGGCGAAGCGATTTAATGTCTAACAAACTACATAGTGTGGAATGGCGAAGCTATTTAATGTCTAACAAACTACATAGTGTGGAATGGCGAAGCGATTTAATGTATAACAAACTACGTAGTGTGGAATGGCGAAGCGATTTAATGTCTAACAAACTACGTAGTGTGGAATGGCGAAGCGATTTAATGTCTAACAAACTACGTAGTGTCTAATAGTAAAGCTATTTAATGTCTAACAAACTACGTAGTGTGGAATGGCGAAGCGATTTAATGTCTAACAAACTACATAGTGTGGAATGGCGAAGCGATTTAATGTATAACAAACTACATAGTGTGGAATGGCGAAGCGATTTAATGTCTAACAAACTACGTAGTGTGGAATGGCGAAGCGATTTAATGTCTAACAAACTACGTAGTGTGGAATGGCGAAGCTATTTAATGTATAACAAACTACATAGTGTGGAATGGCGAAGCGATTTAATGTATAACAAACTACATAGTGTGGAATGGCGAAGCTATTTAATGTATAACAAACTACGTAGTGTGGAATGGCGAAGCGATTTAATGTATAACAAACTACATAGTGTGGAATGGCGAAGCTATTTAATGTATAACAAACTACGTAGTGTGGAATGGCGAAGCGATTTAATGTATAACAAACTACATAGTGTGGAATGGCGAAGCTATTTAATGTATAACAAACTACGTAGTGTGGAATGGCGAAGCTATTTAATGTCTAACAAACTACGTAGTGTGGAATGGCGAAGCTATTTAATGTCTAACAAACTACGTAGTGTGGAATGGCGAAGCGATTTAATGTATAACAAACTACATAGTGTGGAATGGCGAAGCTATTTAATGTATAACAAACTACGTAGTGTGGAATGGCGAAGCGATTTAATGTCTAACAAACTACATAGTGTGGAATGGCGAAGCTATTTAATGTCTAACAAACTACATAGTGTGGAATGGCGAAGCGATTTAATGTCTAACAAACTACGTAGTGTGGAATGGCGAAGCGATTTAATGTATAACAAACTACATAGTGTGGAATGGCGAAGCGATTTAATGTATAACAAACTACATAGTGTGGAATGGCGAAGCGATTTAATGTATAACAAACTACATAGTGTGGAATGGCGAAGCTATTTAATGTATAACAAACTACGTAGTGTGGAATGGCGAAGCGATTTAATGTATAACAAACTACGTAGTGTGGAATGGCGAAGCTATTTAATGTCTAACAAACTACATAGTGTGGAATGGCGAAGCTATTTAATGTCTAACAAACTACGTAGTGTGGAATGGCGAAGCTATTTAATGTATAACAAACTACGTAGTGTGGAATGGCGAAGCGATTTAATGTATAACAAACTACATAGTGTGGAATGGCGAAGCTATTTAATGTATAACAAACTACATAGTGTGGAATGGCGAAGCTATTTAATGTATAACAAACTACGTAGTGTGGAATGGCGAAGCGATTTAATGTATAACAAACTACATAGTGTGGAATGGCGAAGCTATTTAATGTATAACAAACTACATAGTGTGGAATGGCGAAGCTATTTAATGTATAACAAACTACGTAGTGTGGAATGGCGAAGCTATTTAATGTCTAACAAACTACGTAGTGTGGAATGGCGAAGCTATTTAATGTCTAACAAACTACATAGTGTGGAATGGCGAAGCGATTTAATGTATAACAAACTACGTAGTGTGGAATGGCGAAGCGATTTAATGTCTAACAAACTACATAGTGTGGAATGGCGAAGCGATTTAATGTATAACAAACTACGTAGTGTGGAATGGCGAAGCGATTTAATGTATAACAAACTACATAGTGTGGAATGGCGAAGCGATTTAATGTCTAACAAACTACGTAGTGTGGAATGGCGAAGCGATTTAATGTATAACAAACTACATAGTGTCTAATAGTAAAGCTGTTTAATGTCTAACAAACTACATAGTGTGGAATGGCGAAGCTATTTAATGTCTAACAAACTACATAGTGTGGAATGGCGAAGCGATTTAATGTATAACAAACTACGTAGTGTGGAATGGCGAAGCGATTTAATGTATAACAAACTACATAGTGTGGAATGGCGAAGCTATTTAATGTCTAACAAACTACATAGTGTCTAATAGTAAAGCTATTTAATGTCTAACAAACTACATAGTGTGGAATGGCGAAGCGATTTAATGTATAACAAACTACGTAGTGTGGAATGGCAAAGCTATTTAATGTCTAACAAACTACGTAGTGTGGAATGGCGAAGCTATTTAATGTCTAACAAACTACATAGTGTGGAATGGCGAAGCGATTTAATGTATAACAAACTACGTAGTGTGGAATGGCGAAGCGATTTAATGTATAACAAACTACGTAGTGTGGAATGGCGAAGCGATTTAATGTATAACAAACTACGTAGTGTGGAATGGCGAAGCGATTTAATGTATAACAAACTACGTAGTGTGGAATGGCGAAGCGATTTAATGTATAACAAACTACATAGTGTCTAATAGTAAAGCTATTTAATGTCTAACAAACTACGTAGTGTGGAATGGCGAAGCTATTTAATGTCTAACAAACTACATAGTGTGGAATGGCGAAGCTATTTAATGTCTAACAAACTACATAGTGTGGAATGGCGAAGCTATTTAATGTATAACAAACTACATAGTGTGGAATGGCGAAGCTATTTAATGTCTAACAAACTACATAGTGTGGAATGGCGAAGCTATTTAATGTATAACAAACTACATAGTGTGGAATGGCGAAGCTATTTAATGTATAACAAACTACGTAGTGTGGAATGGCGAAGCGATTTAATGTATAACAAACTACATAGTGTGGAATGGCGAAGCTATTTAATGTATAACAAACTACATAGTGTGGAATGGCGAAGCTATTTAATGTATAACAAACTACGTAGTGTGGAATGGCGAAGCGATTTAATGTATAACAAACTACATAGTGTGGAATGGCGAAGCTATTTAATGTATAACAAACTACATAGTGTGGAATGGCGAAGCTATTTAATGTATAACAAACTACGTAGTGTGGAATGGCGAAGCTATTTAATGTCTAACAAACTACGTAGTGTGGAATGGCGAAGCTATTTAATGTCTAACAAACTACATAGTGTGGAATGGCGAAGCGATTTAATGTATAACAAACTACGTAGTGTGGAATGGCGAAGCGATTTAATGTCTAACAAACTACATAGTGTGGAATGGCGAAGCGATTTAATGTATAACAAACTACGTAGTGTGGAATGGCGAAGCGATTTAATGTATAACAAACTACGTAGTGTGGAATGGCGAAGCTATTTAATGTCTAACAAACTACATAGTGTGGAATGGCGAAGCGATTTAATGTCTAACAAACTACGTAGTGTGGAATGGCGAAGCGATTTAATGTATAACAAACTACATAGTGTCTAATAGTAAAGCTGTTTAATGTCTAACAAACTACATAGTGTGGAATGGCGAAGCTATTTAATGTCTAACAAACTACATAGTGTGGAATGGCGAAGCGATTTAATGTATAACAAACTACGTAGTGTGGAATGGCGAAGCGATTTAATGTATAACAAACTACATAGTGTGGAATGGCGAAGCTATTTAATGTCTAACAAACTACATAGTGTCTAATAGTAAAGCTATTTAATGTCTAACAAACTACATAGTGTGGAATGGCGAAGCGATTTAATGTATAACAAACTACGTAGTGTGGAATGGCAAAGCTATTTAATGTCTAACAAACTACGTAGTGTGGAATGGCGAAGCTATTTAATGTCTAACAAACTACATAGTGTGGAATGGCGAAGCGATTTAATGTATAACAAACTACGTAGTGTGGAATGGCGAAGCGATTTAATGTATAACAAACTACGTAGTGTGGAATGGCGAAGCGATTTAATGTATAACAAACTACGTAGTGTGGAATGGCGAAGCGATTTAATGTATAACAAACTACGTAGTGTGGAATGGCGAAGCGATTTAATGTATAACAAACTACATAGTGTCTAATAGTAAAGCTATTTAATGTCTAACAAACTACGTAGTGTGGAATGGCGAAGCTATTTAATGTCTAACAAACTACATAGTGTGGAATGGCGAAGCGATTTAATGTATAACAAACTACGTAGTGTGGAATGGCGAAGCGATTTAATGTATAACAAACTACGTAGTGTGGAATGGCGAAGCGATTTAATGTATAACAAACTACATAGTGTCTAATAGTAAAGCTATTTAATGTCTAACAAACTACGTAGTGTGGAATGGCGAAGCTATTTAATGTCTAACAAACTACATAGTGTGGAATGGCAAAGCTATTTAATGTCTAACAAACTACGTAGTGTGGAATGGCGAAGCTATTTAATGTCTAACAAACTACATAGTGTGGAATGGCGAAGCGATTTAATGTATAACAAACTACGTAGTGTGGAATGGCGAAGCGATTTAATGTATAACAAACTACGTAGTGTGGAATGGCGAAGCGATTTAATGTATAACAAACTACATAGTGTCTAATAGTAAAGCTATTTAATGTCTAACAAACTACATAGTGTGGAATGGCGAAGCGATTTAATGTATAACAAACTACGTAGTGTGGAATGGCGAAGCGATTTAATGTATAACAAACTACGTAGTGTGGAATGGCGAAGCGATTTAATGTATAACAAACTACGTAGTGTGGAATGGCGAAGCGATTTAATGTATAACAAACTACGTAGTGTGGAATGGCGAAGCGATTTAATGTATAACAAACTACATAGTGTCTAATAGTAAAGCTATTTAATGTCTAACAAACTACATAGTGTGGAATGGCGAAGCGATTTAATGTATAACAAACTACGTAGTGTGGAATGGCGAAGCGATTTAATGTATAACAAACTACGTAGTGTGGAATGGCGAAGCGATTTAATGTATAACAAACTACATAGTGTCTAATAGTAAAGCTATTTAATGTCTAACAAACTACATAGTGTGGAATGGCGAAGCGATTTAATGTATAACAAACTACGTAGTGTGGAATGGCGAAGCGATTTAATGTATAACAAACTACATAGTGTGGAATGGCGAAGCTATTTAATGTCTAACAAACTACGTAGTGTGGAATGGCGAAGCGATTTAATGTATAACAAACTACGTAGTGTGGAATGGCGAAGCGATTTAATGTATAACAAACTACATAGTGTCTAATAGTAAAGCTATTTAATGTCTAACAAACTACATAGTGTGGAATGGCGAAGCGATTTAATGTCTAACAAACTACGTAGTGTGGAATGGCGAAGCTATTTAATGTATAACAAACTACATAGTGTGGAATGGCGAAGCGATTTAATGTCTAACAAACTACGTAGTGTGGAATGGCGAAGCGATTTAATGTATAACAAACTACGTAGTGTGGAATGGCGAAGCGATTTAATGTATAACAAACTACATAGTGTGGAATGGCGAAGCTATTTAATGTCTAACAAACTACATAGTGTGGAATGGCGAAGCTATTTAATGTCTAACAAACTACGTAGTGTGGAATGGCGAAGCGATTTAATGTATAACAAACTACATAGTGTCTAATAGTAAAGCTATTTAATGTCTAACAAACTACATAGTGTGGAATGGCGAAGCGATTTAATGTCTAACAAACTACGTAGTGTGGAATGGCGAAGCGATTTAATGTATAACAAACTACATAGTGTGGAATGGCGAAGCGATTTAATGTCTAACAAACTACGTAGTGTGGAATGGCGAAGCGATTTAATGTATAACAAACTACGTAGTGTGGAATGGCGAAGCGATTTAATGTATAACAAACTACATAGTGTGGAATGGCGAAGCTATTTAATGTCTAACAAACTACATAGTGTGGAATGGCGAAGCTATTTAATGTCTAACAAACTACGTAGTGTGGAATGGCGAAGCTATTTAATGTCTAACAAACTACATAGTGTGGAATGGCGAAGCGATTTAATGTATAACAAACTACATAGTGTGGAATGGCGAAGCTATTTAATGTCTAACAAACTACGTAGTGTGGAATGGCGAAGCGATTTAATGTATAACAAACTACGTAGTGTGGAATGGCGAAGCTATTTAATGTGTAACAAACTACATAGTGTGGAATGGCGAAGCGATTTAATGTATAACAAACTACGTAGTGTGGAATGGCGAAGCTATTTAATGTGTAACAAACTACGTAGTGTGGAATGGCGAAGCGATTTAATGTGTAACAAACTACATAGTGTGGAATGGCGAAGCGATTTAATGTATAACAAACTACGTAGTGTGGAATGGCGAAGCGATTTAATGTATAACAAACTACGTAGTGTGGAATGGCGAAGCTATTTAATGTGTAACAAACTACGTAGTGTGGAATGGCGAAGCGATTTAATGTATAACAAACTACGTAGTGTGGAATGGCGAAGCTATTTAATGTGTAACAAACTACGTAGTGTGGAATGGCGAAGCGATTTAATGTATAACAAACTACGTAGTGTGGAATGGCGAAGCTATTTAATGTCTAACAAACTACATAGTGTGGAATGGCGAAGCTATTTAATGTCTAACAAACTACATAGTGTGGAATGGCGAAGCGATTTAATGTCTAACAAACTACGTAGTGTGGAATGGCAAAGCTATTTAATGTCTAACAAACTACGTAGTGTGGAATGGCGAAGCGATTTAATGTATAACAAACTACATAGTGTGGAATGGCGAAGCGATTTAATGTCTAACAAACTACGTAGTGTGGAATGGCGAAGCTATTTAATGTCTAACAAACTACATAGTGTGGAATGGCGAAGCGATTTAATGTCTAACAAACTACGTAGTGTGGAATGGCGAAGCTATTTAATGTCTAACAAACTACATAGTGTGGAATGGCGAAGCGATTTAATGTCTAACAAACTACGTAGTGTGGAATGGCGAAGCTATTTAATGTCTAACAAACTACATAGTGTGGAATGGCGAAGCGATTTAATGTATAACAAACTACATAGTGTGGAATGGCGAAGCGATTTAATGTCTAACAAACTACGTAGTGTGGAATGGCGAAGCTATTTAATGTCTAACAAACTACATAGTGTGGAATGGCGAAGCGATTTAATGTCTAACAAACTACGTAGTGTGGAATGGCGAAGCTATTTAATGTCTAACAAACTACATAGTGTGGAATGGCGAAGCGATTTAATGTCTAACAAACTACGTAGTGTGGAATGGCGAAGCTATTTAATGTCTAACAAACTACATAGTGTGGAATGGCGAAGCGATTTAATGTATAACAAACTACATAGTGTGGAATGGCGAAGCTATTTAATGTCTAACAAACTACATAGTGTGGAATGGCGAAGCGATTTAATGTCTAACAAACTACGTAGTGTGGAATGGCGAAGCTATTTAATGTCTAACAAACTACATAGTGTGGAATGGCGAAGCGATTTAATGTCTAACAAACTACATAGTGTCTAATAGCAAAGCTATTTAATGTCTAACAAACTACATAGTGTGGAATGGCGAAGCTATTTAATGTCTAACAAACTACATAGTGTGCAATGGCGAAGCTATTTAATGTCTAACAAACTACATAGTGTGGAATGGCGAAGCGATTTAATGTATAACAAACTACGTAGTGTGGAATGGCGAAGCGATTTAATGTATAACAAACTACGTAGTGTGGAATGGCGAAGCGATTTAATGTATAACAAACTACATAGTGTGGAATGACGAAGCGATTTAATGTCTAACAAACTACGTAGTGTGGAATGGCGAAGCTATTTAATGTCTAACAAACTACGTAGTGTCTAATAGTAAAGCTATTTAATGTCTAACAAACTACATAGTGTGGAATGGCGAAGCGATTTAATGTCTAACAAACTACATAGTGTCTAATAGTAAAGCTATTTAATGTCTAACAAACTACATAGTGTCTAATAGTAAAGCTATTTAATGTATAACAAACTACATAGTGTCTAATAGTAAAGCTATTTAATGTATAACAAACTACATAGTGTCTAATAGTAAAGCTATTTAATGTCTAACAAACTACATAGTGTCTAATAGTAAAGCTATTTAATGTATAACAAACTACATAGTGTCTAATAGTAAAGCTATTTAATGTCTAACAAACTACGTAGTGTGGAATGGCGAAGCGATTTAATGTCTAACAAACTACATAGTGTCTAATAGCAAAGCTATTTAATGTCTAACAAACTACATAGTGTGGAATGGCGAAGCGATTTAATGTCTAACAAACTACATAGTGTCTAATAGTAAAGCTATTTAATGTCTAACAAACTACATAGTGTGGAATGGCGAAGCGATTTAATGTCTAACAAACTACGTAGTGTCTAATAGTAAAGCTATTTAATGTCTAACAAACTACATAGTGTGGAATGGCGAAGCGATTTAATGTCTAACAAACTACATAGTGTGGAATGGCGAAGCTATTTAATGTCTAACAAACTACATAGTGTCTAATAGTAAAGCTATTTAATGTCTAACAAACTACATAGTGTCTAATAGTAAAGCTATTTAATGTATAACAAACTACATAGTGTCTAATAGTAAAGCTATTTAATGTCTAACAAACTACATAGTGTGGAATGGCGAAGCGATTTAATGTCTAACAAACTACATAGTGTGGAATGGCGAAGCTATTTAATGTCTAACAAACTACATAGTGTGGAATGGCGAAGCTATTTAATGTCTAACAAACTACATAGTGTCTAATAGTAAAGCTATTTAATGTCTAACAAACTACATAGTGTGGAATGGCGAAGCGATTTAATGTCTAACAAACTACATAGTGTGGAATGGCGAAGCTATTTAATGTCTAACAAACTACATAGTGTCTAATAGTAAAGCTATTTAATGTCTAACAAACTACATAGTGTCTAATAGTAAAGCTATTTAATGTATAACAAACTACATAGTGTCTAATAGTAAAGCTATTTAATGTATAACAAACTACATAGTGTCTAATAGTAAAGCTATTTAATGTCTAACAAACTACATAGTGTCTAATAGTAAAGCTATTTAATGTATAACAAACTACATAGTGTCTAATAGTAAAGCTATTTAATGTCTAACAAACTACGTAGTGTGGAATGGCGAAGCGATTTAATGTCTAACAAACTACATAGTGTGGAATGGCGAAGCGATTTAATGTCTAACAAACTACATAGTGTGGAATGGCGAAGCTATTTAATGTCTAACAAACTACGTAGTGTCTAATAGCAAAGCTATTTAATGTCTAACAAACTACATAGTGTCTAATAGTAAAGCTATTTAATGTCTAACAAACTACATAGTGTCTAATAGTAAAGCTATTTAATGTCTAACAAACTACGTAGTGTGGAATGGCGAAGCTATTTAATGTCTAACAAACTACATAGTGTCTAATAGCAAAGCTATTTAATGTCTAACAAACTACATAGTGTCTAATAGTAAAGCTATTTAATGTCTAACAAACTACATAGTGTCTAATAGTAAAGCTATTTAATGTCTAACAAACTACGTAGTGTGGAATGGCGAAGCGATTTAATGTCTAACAAACTACATAGTGTCTAATAGTAAAGCTATTTAATGTCTAACAAACTACATAGTGTCTAATAGTAAAGCTATTTAATGTATAACAAACTACATAGTGTCTAATAGTAAAGCTATTTAATGTATAACAAACTACATAGTGTCTAATAGTAAAGCTATTTAATGTCTAACAAACTACATAGTGTCTAATAGTAAAGCTATTTAATGTATAACAAACTACATAGTGTCTAATAGTAAAGCTATTTAATGTCTAACAAACTACATAGTGTCTAATAGTAAAGCTATTTAATGTCTAACAAACTACATAGTGTGGAATGGCGAAGCGATTTAATGTATAACAAACTACATAGTGTGGAATGGCGAAGCTATTTAATGTCTAACAAACTACATAGTGTGGAATGGCGAAGCGATTTAATGTGTAACAAACTACATAGTGTGCAATGGCGAAGCTATTTAATGTCTAACAAACTACGTAGTGTCTAATAGCAAAGCTATTTAATGTCTAACAAACTACATAGTGTCTAATAGTAAAGCTATTTAATGTATAACAAACTACATAGTGTCTAATAGTAAAGCTATTTAATGTCTAACAAACTACATAGTGTCTAATAGTAAAGCTATTTAATGTCTAACAAACTACATAGTGTGGAATGGCGAAGCGATTTAATGTATAACAAACTACATAGTGTGGAATGGCGAAGCTATTTAATGTCTAACAAACTACATAGTGTGGAATGGCGAAGCGATTTAATGTGTAACAAACTACATAGTGTGCAATGGCGAAGCTATTTAATGTCTAACAAACTACGTAGTGTCTAATAGCAAAGCGATTTAATGTCTAACAAACTACATAGTGTGGAATGGCGAAGCGATTTAATGTCTAACAAACTACATAGTGTGGAATGGCGAAGCTATTTAATGTCTAACAAACTACGTAGTGTCTAATAGCAAAGCTATTTAATGTCTAACAAACTACATAGTGTCTAATAGTAAAGCTATTTAATGTCTAACAAACTACATAGTGTCTAATAGTAAAGCTATTTAATGTCTAACAAACTACGTAGTGTGGAATGGCGAAGCGATTTAATGTCTAACAAACTACATAGTGTGGAATGGCGAAGCTATTTAATGTCTAACAAACTACGTAGTGTCTAATAGCAAAGCTATTTAATGTCTAACAAACTACATAGTGTCTAATAGTAAAGCTATTTAATGTCTAACAAACTACGTAGTGTGGAATGGCGAAGCGATTTAATGTCTAACAAACTACATAGTGTGGAATGGCGAAGCGATTTAATGTCTAACAAACTACATAGTGTGGAATGGCGAAGCGATTTAATGTCTAACAAACTACATAGTGTGGAATGGCGAAGCTATTTAATGTCTAACAAACTACGTAGTGTCTAATAGCAAAGCTATTTAATGTCTAACAAACTACATAGTGTGGAATGGCGAAGCTATTTAATGTCTAACAAACTACATAGTGTGGAATGGCGAAGCTATTTAATGTCTAACAAACTACATAGTGTGGAATGGCGAAGCGATTTAATGTCTAACAAACTACATAGTGTGGAATGGCGAAGCGATTTAATGTCTAACAAACTACATAGTGTCCAATAGCAAAGCTATTTAATGTCTAACAAACTACGTAGTGTGGAATGGCGAAGCGATTTAATGTCTAACAAACTACATAGTGTGGAATGGCGAAGCTATTTAATGTCTAACAAACTACATAGTGTGGAATGGCGAAGCTATTTAATGTCTAACAAACTACATAGTGTGGAATGGCGAAGCGATTTAATGTCTAACAAACTACATAGTGTGGAATGGCGAAGCTATTTAATGTCTAACAAACTACGTAGTGTCTAATAGCAAAGCTATTTAATGTCTAACAAACTACATAGTGTGGAATGGCGAAGCGATTTAATGTCTAACAAACTACATAGTGTGGAATGGCGAAGCTATTTAATGTCTAACAAACTACATAGTGTCTAATAGCAAAGCTATTTAATGTCTAACAAACTACATAGTGTGGAATGGCGAAGCTATTTAATGTCTAACAAACTACGTAGTGTCCAATAGCAAAGCTATTTAATGTCTAACAAACTACATAGTGTCTAATAGCAAAGCTATTTAATGTCTAACAAACTACATAGTGTGGAATGGCGAAGCTATTTAATGTCTAACAAACTACGTAGTGTCCAATAGCAAAGCTATTTAATGTCTAACAAACTACATAGTGTGGAATGGCGAAGCTATTTAATGTCTAACAAACTACGTAGTGTGGAATGGCGAAGCGATTTAATGTCTAACAAACTACATAGTGTGGAATGGCGAAGCTATTTAATGTCTAACAAACTACGTAGTGTGGAATGGCGAAGCTATTTAATGTCTAACAAACTACATAGTGTCCAATAGCAAAGCTGTTTAATGTCTAACAAACTACGTAGTGTGGAATGGCGAAGCGATTTAATGTCTAACAAACTACATAGTGTGGAATGGCGAAGCTATTTAATGTCTAACAAACTACATAGTGTCCAATAGCAAAGCTGTTTAATGTCTAACAAACTACGTAGTGTGGAATGGCGAAGCTATTTAATGTCTAACAAACTACATAGTGTCCAATAGCAAAGCTGTTTAATGTCTAACAAACTACGTAGTGTGGAATGGCGAAGCGATTTAATGTCTAACAAACTACATAGTGTGGAATGGCGAAGCGATTTAATGTCTAACAAACTACATAGTGTCCAATAGCAAAGCTATTTAATGTCTAACAAACTACATAGTGTGGAATGGCGAAGCGATTTAATGTCTAACAAACTACATAGTGTGGAATGGCGAAGCTATTTAATGTCTAACAAACTACATAGTGTGGAATGGCGAAGCGATTTAATGTCTAACAAACTACATAGTGTCCAATAGCAAAGCTGTTTAATGTCTAACAAACTACATAGTGTGGAATGGCGAAGCGATTTAATGTCTAACAAACTACATAGTGTGGAATGGCGAAGCGATTTAATGTCTAACAAACTACATAGTGTCCAATAGCAAAGCTATTTAATGTCTAACAAACTACATAGTGTGGAATGGCGAAGCGATTTAATGTCTAACAAACTACATAGTGTCCAATAGCAAAGCTATTTAATGTCTAACAAACTACATAGTGTGGAATGGCGAAGCGATTTAATGTCTAACAAACTACATAGTGTGGAATGGCGAAGCGATTTAATGTCTAACAAACTACATAGTGTCCAATAGCAAAGCTATTTAATGTCTAACAAACTACATAGTGTGGAATGGCGAAGCGATTTAATGTCTAACAAACTACATAGTGTCCAATAGCAAAGCTATTTAATGTCTAACAAACTACGTAGTGTGGAATGGCGAAGCGATTTAATGTCTAACAAACTACATAGTGTCCAATAGCAAAGCTGTTTAATGTCTAACAAACTACATAGTGTGGAATGGCGAAGCGATTTAATGTCTAACAAACTACATAGTGTCCAATAGCAAAGCTATTTAATGTCTAACAAACTACGTAGTGTGGAATGGCGAAGCGATTTAATGTCTAACAAACTACATAGTGTGGAATGGCGAAGCTATTTAATGTCTAACAAACTACATAGTGTGGAATGGCGAAGCTATTTAATGTCTAACAAACTACATAGTGTGGAATGGCGAAGCGATTTAATGTCTAACAAACTACATAGTGTGGAATGGCGAAGCTATTTAATGTCTAACAAACTACGTAGTGTCTAATAGCAAAGCTATTTAATGTCTAACAAACTACATAGTGTGGAATGGCGAAGCGATTTAATGTCTAACAAACTACATAGTGTGGAATGGCGAAGCTATTTAATGTCTAACAAACTACGTAGTGTCTAATAGTAAAGCTATTTAATGTCTAACAAACTACATAGTGTCTAATAGCAAAGCTATTTAATGTCTAACAAACTACATAGTGTGGAATGGCGAAGCTATTTAATGTCTAACAAACTACGTAGTGTGGAATGGCGAAGCTATTTAATGTCTAACAAACTACATAGTGTCCAATAGCAAAGCTGTTTAATGTCTAACAAACTACGTAGTGTGGAATGGCGAAGCGATTTAATGTCTAACAAACTACATAGTGTGGAATGGCGAAGCTATTTAATGTCTAACAAACTACATAGTGTCCAATAGCAAAGCTGTTTAATGTCTAACAAACTACGTAGTGTGGAATGGCGAAGCTATTTAATGTCTAACAAACTACATAGTGTCCAATAGCAAAGCTGTTTAATGTCTAACAAACTACGTAGTGTGGAATGGCGAAGCGATTTAATGTCTAACAAACTACATAGTGTGGAATGGCGAAGCGATTTAATGTCTAACAAACTACATAGTGTCCAATAGCAAAGCTATTTAATGTCTAACAAACTACATAGTGTGGAATGGCGAAGCGATTTAATGTCTAACAAACTACATAGTGTGGAATGGCGAAGCTATTTAATGTCTAACAAACTACATAGTGTGGAATGGCGAAGCGATTTAATGTCTAACAAACTACGTAGTGTGGAATGGCGAAGCGATTTAATGTCTAACAAACTACATAGTGTGGAATGGCGAAGCTATTTAATGTCTAACAAACTACGTAGTGTGGAATGGCGAAGCTATTTAATGTCTAACAAACTACATAGTGTCCAATAGCAAAGCTGTTTAATGTCTAACAAACTACGTAGTGTGGAATGGCGAAGCGATTTAATGTCTAACAAACTACATAGTGTGGAATGGCGAAGCTATTTAATGTCTAACAAACTACATAGTGTGGAATGGCGAAGCTATTTAATGTCTAACAAACTACATAGTGTCCAATAGCAAAGCTATTTAATGTCTAACAAACTACGTAGTGTCCAATAGCAAAGCTGTTTAATGTCTAACAAACTACGTAGTGTCCAATAGCAAAGCTGTTTAATGTCTAACAAACTACGTAGTGTGGAATGGCGAAGCTATTTAATGTCTAACAAACTACATAGTGTCCAATAGCAAAGCTGTTTAATGTCTAACAAACTACGTAGTGTCCAATAGCAAAGCTGTTTAATGTCTAACAAACTACGTAGTGTGGAATGGCGAAGCTATTTAATGTCTAACAAACTACATAGTGTCCAATAGCAAAGCTGTTTAATGTCTAACAAACTACGTAGTGTGGAATGGCGAAGCGATTTAATGTCTAACAAACTACATAGTGTGGAATGGCGAAGCGATTTAATGTCTAACAAACTACATAGTGTGGAATGGCGAAGCGATTTAATGTCTAACAAACTACATAGTGTGGAATGGCGAAGCTATTTAATGTCTAACAAACTACATAGTGTGGAATGGCGAAGCGATTTAATGTCTAACAAACTACATAGTGTCCAATAGCAAAGCTATTTAATGTCTAACAAACTACATAGTGTGGAATGGCGAAGCGATTTAATGTCTAACAAACTACATAGTGTGGAATGGCGAAGCTATTTAATGTCTAACAAACTACATAGTGTGGAATGGCGAAGCGATTTAATGTCTAACAAACTACATAGTGTCCAATAGCAAAGCTATTTAATGTCTAACAAACTACATAGTGTGGAATGGCGAAGCGATTTAATGTCTAACAAACTACATAGTGTGGAATGGCGAAGCTATTTAATGTCTAACAAACTACATAGTGTGGAATGGCGAAGCGATTTAATGTCTAACAAACTACATAGTGTCCAATAGCAAAGCTGTTTAATGTCTAACAAACTACGTAGTGTCCAATAGCAAAGCTATTTAATGTCTAACAAACTACATAGTGTGGAATGGCGAAGCTATTTAATGTCTAACAAACTACATAGTGTGGAATGGCGAAGCGATTTAATGTCTAACAAACTACATAGTGTGGAATGGCGAAGCTATTTAATGTCTAACAAACTACATAGTGTGGAATGGCGAAGCGATTTAATGTCTAACAAACTACATAGTGTGGAATGGCGAAGCGATTTAATGTCTAACAAACTACATAGTGTGGAATGGCGAAGCGATTTAATGTCTAACAAACTACATAGTGTGGAATGGCGAAGCTATTTAATGTCTAACAAACTACATAGTGTGGAATGGCGAAGCGATTTAATGTCTAACAAACTACATAGTGTCCAATAGCAAAGCTGTTTAATGTCTAACAAACTACGTAGTGTCCAATAGCAAAGCTATTTAATGTCTAACAAACTACATAGTGTGGAATGGCGAAGCGATTTAATGTCTAACAAACTACATAGTGTGGAATGGCGAAGCGATTTAATGTCTAACAAACTACATAGTGTGGAATGGCGAAGCTATTTAATGTCTAACAAACTACATAGTGTGGAATGGCGAAGCTATTTAATGTCTAACAAACTACATAGTGTGGAATGGCGAAGCTATTTAATGTCTAACAAACTACATAGTGTGGAATGGCGAAGCGATTTAATGTCTAACAAACTACATAGTGTCCAATAGCAAAGCTGTTTAATGTCTAACAAACTACGTAGTGTCCAATAGCAAAGCTATTTAATGTCTAACAAACTACATAGTGTGGAATGGCGAAGCGATTTAATGTCTAACAAACTACATAGTGTCCAATAGCAAAGCTGTTTAATGTCTAACAAACTACGTAGTGTGGAATGGCGAAGCGATTTAATGTCTAACAAACTACATAGTGTGGAATGGCGAAGCGATTTAATGTCTAACAAACTACATAGTGTGGAATGGCGAAGCGATTTAATGTCTAACAAACTACATAGTGTGGAATGGCGAAGCTATTTAATGTCTAACAAACTACATAGTGTGGAATGGCGAAGCGATTTAATGTCTAACAAACTACATAGTGTCCAATAGCAAAGCTGTTTAATGTCTAACAAACTACGTAGTGTCCAATAGCAAAGCTATTTAATGTCTAACAAACTACATAGTGTGGAATGGCGAAGCGATTTAATGTCTAACAAACTACATAGTGTCCAATAGCAAAGCTGTTTAATGTCTAACAAACTACGTAGTGTGGAATGGCGAAGCGATTTAATGTCTAACAAACTACATAGTGTGGAATGGCGAAGCTATTTAATGTCTAACAAACTACATAGTGTGGAATGGCGAAGCGATTTAATGTCTAACAAACTACATAGTGTCCAATAGCAAAGCTGTTTAATGTCTAACAAACTACGTAGTGTGGAATGGCGAAGCTATTTAATGTCTAACAAACTACATAGTGTGGAATGGCGAAGCGATTTAATGTCTAACAAACTACATAGTGTGGAATGGCGAAGCTATTTAATGTCTAACAAACTACATAGTGTGGAATGGCGAAGCGATTTAATGTCTAACAAACTACATAGTGTGGAATGGCGAAGCGATTTAATGTCTAACAAACTACATAGTGTGGAATGGCGAAGCGATTTAATGTCTAACAAACTACATAGTGTCTAATAGTAAAGCTATTTAATGTCTAACAAACTACATAGTGTCTAATAGTAAAGCTATTTAATGTATAACAAACTACATAGTGTCTAATAGTAAAGCTATTTAATGTCTAACAAACTACATAGTGTCTAATAGTAAAGCTATTTAATGTATAACAAACTACATAGTGTCTAATAGTAAAGCTATTTAATGTATAACAAACTACATAGTGTCTAATAGTAAAGCTATTTAATGTCTAACAAACTACATAGTGTCTAATAGTAAAGCTATTTAATGTATAACAAACTACATAGTGTCTAATAGTAAAGCTATTTAATGTCTAACAAACTACGTAGTGTGGAATGGCGAAGCGATTTAATGTCTAACAAACTACATAGTGTCTAATAGCAAAGCTATTTAATGTCTAACAAACTACATAGTGTGGAATGGCGAAGCGATTTAATGTCTAACAAACTACATAGTGTGCAATGGCGAAGCTATTTAATGTCTAACAAACTACGTAGTGTCTAATAGCAAAGTTATTTAATGTCTAACAAACTACATAGTGTGGAATGGCGAAGCTATTTAATGTCTAACAAACTACATAGTGTGGAATGGCGAAGCGATTTAATGTCTAACAAACTACGTAGTGTCTAATAGCAAAGTTATTTAATGTCTAACAAACTACATAGTGTGGAATGGCGAAGCTATTTAATGTCTAACAAACTACGTAGTGTGGAATGGCGAAGCTATTTAATGTATAACAAACTACATAGTGTCTAATAGTAAAGCTATTTAATGTCTAACAAACTACATAGTGTGGAATGGCGAAGCGATTTAATGTCTAACAAACTACGTAGTGTGGAATGGCGAAGCTATTTAATGTCTAACAAACTACGTAGTGTCTAATAGTAAAGCTATTTAATGTCTAACAAACTACATAGTGTGGAATGGCGAAGCGATTTAATGTCTAACAAACTACATAGTGTGGAATGGCGAAGCGATTTAATGTCTAACAAACTACGTAGTGTCTAATAGTAAAGCTATTTAATGTCTAACAAACTACATAGTGTGGAATGGCGAAGCGATTTAATGTCTAACAAACTACATAGTGTCTAATAGTAAAGCTATTTAATGTCTAACAAACTACATAGTGTCTAATAGTAAAGCTATTTAATGTATAACAAACTACATAGTGTCTAATAGTAAAGCTATTTAATGTATAACAAACTACATAGTGTCTAATAGTAAAGCTATTTAATGTCTAACAAACTACATAGTGTCTAATAGTAAAGCTATTTAATGTATAACAAACTACATAGTGTCTAATAGTAAAGCTATTTAATGTCTAACAAACTACGTAGTGTGGAATGGCGAAGCGATTTAATGTCTAACAAACTACATAGTGTGGAATGGCGAAGCGATTTAATGTCTAACAAACTACATAGTGTGGAATGGCGAAGCTATTTAATGTCTAACAAACTACGTAGTGTCTAATAGCAAAGCTATTTAATGTCTAACAAACTACATAGTGTCTAATAGTAAAGCTATTTAATGTCTAACAAACTACATAGTGTCTAATAGTAAAGCTATTTAATGTCTAACAAACTACGTAGTGTGGAATGGCGAAGCGATTTAATGTCTAACAAACTACATAGTGTGGAATGGCGAAGCGATTTAATGTCTAACAAACTACATAGTGTGGAATGGCGAAGCTATTTAATGTCTAACAAACTACGTAGTGTCTAATAGCAAAGCTATTTAATGTCTAACAAACTACATAGTGTGGAATGGCGAAGCGATTTAATGTCTAACAAACTACATAGTGTGGAATGGCGAAGCTATTTAATGTCTAACAAACTACGTAGTGTCTAATAGCAAAGCTATTTAATGTCTAACAAACTACGTAGTGTGGAATGGCGAAGCTATTTAATGTCTAACAAACTACATAGTGTCCAATAGCAAAGCTGTTTAATGTCTAACAAACTACGTAGTGTGGAATGGCGAAGCGATTTAATGTCTAACAAACTACATAGTGTCCAATAGCAAAGCTGTTTAATGTCTAACAAACTACGTAGTGTGGAATGGCGAAGCGATTTAATGTCTAACAAACTACATAGTGTGGAATGGCGAAGCGATTTAATGTCTAACAAACTACATAGTGTCCAATAGCAAAGCTGTTTAATGTCTAACAAACTACGTAGTGTGGAATGGCGAAGCGATTTAATGTCTAACAAACTACATAGTGTGGAATGGCGAAGCTATTTAATGTCTAACAAACTACATAGTGTGGAATGGCGAAGCTATTTAATGTCTAACAAACTACGTAGTGTGGAATGGCGAAGCTATTTAATGTCTAACAAACTACGTAGTGTGGAATGGCGAAGCGATTTAATGTCTAACAAACTACATAGTGTCCAATAGCAAAGCTGTTTAATGTCTAACAAACTACGTAGTGTGGAATGGCGAAGCTATTTAATGTCTAACAAACTACATAGTGTGGAATGGCGAAGCTATTTAATGTCTAACAAACTACGTAGTGTCTAATAGCAAAGCTATTTAATGTCTAACAAACTACGTAGTGTGGAATGGCGAAGCTATTTAATGTCTAACAAACTACGTAGTGTCTAATAGCAAAGCTATTTAATGTCTAACAAACTACGTAGTGTGGAATGGCGAAGCTATTTAATGTCTAACAAACTACATAGTGTCCAATAGCAAAGCTGTTTAATGTCTAACAAACTACGTAGTGTGGAATGGCGAAGCGATTTAATGTCTAACAAACTACATAGTGTGGAATGGCGAAGCGATTTAATGTCTAACAAACTACATAGTGTCCAATAGCAAAGCTGTTTAATGTCTAACAAACTACGTAGTGTGGAATGGCGAAGCGATTTAATGTCTAACAAACTACATAGTGTGGAATGGCGAAGCGATTTAATGTCTAACAAACTACATAGTGTCCAATAGCAAAGCTGTTTAATGTCTAACAAACTACGTAGTGTGGAATGGCGAAGCGATTTAATGTCTAACAAACTACATAGTGTGGAATGGCGAAGCTATTTAATGTCTAACAAACTACATAGTGTGGAATGGCGAAGCGATTTAATGTCTAACAAACTACATAGTGTGGAATGGCGAAGCGATTTAATGTCTAACAAACTACATAGTGTCCAATAGCAAAGCTGTTTAATGTCTAACAAACTACGTAGTGTGGAATGGCGAAGCGATTTAATGTCTAACAAACTACATAGTGTCCAATAGCAAAGCTGTTTAATGTCTAACAAACTACGTAGTGTGGAATGGCGAAGCGATTTAATGTCTAACAAACTACATAGTGTGGAATGGCGAAGCGATTTAATGTCTAACAAACTACATAGTGTGGAATGGCGAAGCGATTTAATGTCTAACAAACTACATAGTGTGGAATGGCGAAGCGATTTAATGTCTAACAAACTACATAGTGTCCAATAGCAAAGCTGTTTAATGTCTAACAAACTACGTAGTGTGGAATGGCGAAGCGATTTAATGTCTAACAAACTACATAGTGTGGAATGGCGAAGCGATTTAATGTCTAACAAACTACATAGTGTCCAATAGCAAAGCTGTTTAATGTCTAACAAACTACGTAGTGTGGAATGGCGAAGCGATTTAATGTCTAACAAACTACATAGTGTGGAATGGCGAAGCGATTTAATGTCTAACAAACTACGTAGTGTGGAATGGCGAAGCGATTTAATGTCTAACAAACTACATAGTGTGGAATGGCGAAGCGATTTAATGTCTAACAAACTACGTAGTGTGGAATGGCGAAGCTATTTAATGTCTAACAAACTACATAGTGTGGAATGGCGAAGCTATTTAATGTCTAACAAACTACATAGTGTGGAATGGCGAAGCGATTTAATGTCTAACAAACTACATAGTGTGGAATGGCGAAGCGATTTAATGTCTAACAAACTACGTAGTGTGGAATGGCGAAGCTATTTAATGTCTAACAAACTACATAGTGTGGAATGGCGAAGCGATTTAATGTCTAACAAACTACGTAGTGTGGAATGGCGAAGCTATTTAATGTCTAACAAACTACATAGTGTGGAATGGCGAAGCGATTTAATGTCTAACAAACTACATAGTGTGGAATGGCGAAGCGATTTAATGTCTAACAAACTACATAGTGTGGAATGGCGAAGCGATTTAATGTCTAACAAACTACATAGTGTGGAATGGCGAAGCGATTTAATGTCTAACAAACTACATAGTGTGGAATGGCGAAGCTATTTAATGTCTAACAAACTACATAGTGTGGAATGGCGAAGCTATTTAATGTCTAACAAACTACATAGTGTGGAATGGCGAAGCGATTTAATGTCTAACAAACTACATAGTGTGGAATGGCGAAGCGATTTAATGTCTAACAAACTACATAGTGTCCAATAGCAAAGCTGTTTAATGTCTAACAAACTACATAGTGTGGAATGGCGAAGCGATTTAATGTCTAACAAACTACATAGTGTCCAATAGCAAAGCTGTTTAATGTCTAACAAACTACGTAGTGTCCAATAGCAAAGCTATTTAATGTCTAACAAACTACATAGTGTGGAATGGCGAAGCGATTTAATGTCTAACAAACTACATAGTGTGGAATGGCGAAGCGATTTAATGTCTAACAAACTACATAGTGTGGAATGGCGAAGCTATTTAATGTCTAACAAACTACGTAGTGTCTAATAGCAAAGCTATTTAATGTCTAACAAACTACATAGTGTGGAATGGCGAAGCGATTTAATGTCTAACAAACTACGTAGTGTCTAATAGCAAAGCTATTTAATGTCTAACAAACTACATAGTGTGGAATGGCGAAGCGATTTAATGTCTAACAAACTACGTAGTGTGGAATGGCGAAGCTATTTAATGTCTAACAAACTACGTAGTGTGGAATGGCGAAGCTATTTAATGTCTAACAAACTACGTAGTGTCTAATAGCAAAGCTATTTAATGTCTAACAAACTACGTAGTGTGGAATGGCGAAGCTATTTAATGTCTAACAAACTACGTAGTGTCTAATAGCAAAGCTATTTAATGTCTAACAAACTACATAGTGTGGAATGGCGAAGCTATTTAATGTCTAACAAACTACGTAGTGTCTAATAGCAAAGCTATTTAATGTCTAACAAACTACATAGTGTGGAATGGCGAAGCGATTTAATGTCTAACAAACTACATAGTGTGGAATGGCGAAGCTATTTAATGTCTAACAAACTACGTAGTGTCTAATAGCAAAGCTATTTAATGTCTAACAAACTACATAGTGTGGAATGGCGAAGCTATTTAATGTCTAACAAACTACATAGTGTGCAATGGCGAAGCGATTTAATGTCTAACAAACTACATAGTGTGGAATGGCGAAGCGATTTAATGTCTAACAAACTACATAGTGTGGAATGGCGAAGCGATTTAATGTCTAACAAACTACATAGTGTGGAATGGCGAAGCTATTTAATGTCTAACAAACTACATAGTGTGGAATGGCGAAGCTATTTAATGTCTAACAAACTACATAGTGTGCAATGGCGAAGCGATTTAATGTCTAACAAACTACATAGTGTGGAATGGCGAAGCTATTTAATGTCTAACAAACTACGTAGTGTCTAATAGCAAAGCTATTTAATGTCTAACAAACTACATAGTGTGGAATGGCGAAGCGATTTAATGTCTAACAAACTACATAGTGTGGAATGGCGAAGCGATTTAATGTCTAACAAACTACATAGTGTGGAATGGCGAAGCTATTTAATGTCTAACAAACTACATAGTGTGGAATGGCGAAGCTATTTAATGTCTAACAAACTACATAGTGTGCAATGGCGAAGCGATTTAATGTCTAACAAACTACATAGTGTGGAATGGCGAAGCGATTTAATGTCTAACAAACTACATAGTGTGGAATGGCGAAGCTATTTAATGTCTAACAAACTACGTAGTGTCTAATAGCAAAGCTATTTAATGTCTAACAAACTACATAGTGTGGAATGGCGAAGCGATTTAATGTCTAACAAACTACATAGTGTGGAATGGCGAAGCGATTTAATGTCTAACAAACTACATAGTGTCCAATAGCAAAGCTGTTTAATGTCTAACAAACTACATAGTGTGGAATGGCGAAGCGATTTAATGTCTAACAAACTACATAGTGTGGAATGGCGAAGCGATTTAATGTCTAACAAACTACATAGTGTCCAATAGCAAAGCTGTTTAATGTCTAACAAACTACATAGTGTGGAATGGCGAAGCGATTTAATGTCTAACAAACTACATAGTGTGGAATGGCGAAGCGATTTAATGTCTAACAAACTACATAGTGTCTAATAGTAAAGCTATTTAATGTCTAACAAACTACGTAGTGTGGAATGGCGAAGCGATTTAATGTCTAACAAACTACATAGTGTGGAATGGCGAAGCGATTTAATGTCTAACAAACTACATAGTGTCCAATAGCAAAGCTGTTTAATGTCTAACAAACTACATAGTGTGGAATGGCGAAGCGATTTAATGTATAACAAACTACGTAGTGTGGAATGGCGAAGCTATTTAATGTCTAACAAACTACATAGTGTCTAATAGTAAAGCTATTTAATGTCTAACAAACTACATAGTGTGGAATGGCGAAGCGATTTAATGTATAACAAACTACGTAGTGTGGAATGGCGAAGCTATTTAATGTCTAACAAACTACATAGTGTCTAATAGTAAAGCTATTTAATGTCTAACAAACTACATAGTGTGGAATGGCGAAGCTATTTAATGTCTAACAAACTACATAGTGTGGAATGGCGAAGCGATTTAATGTCTAACAAACTACATAGTGTCTAATAGTAAAGCTATTTAATGTCTAACAAACTACGTAGTGTGGAATGGCGAAGCGATTTAATGTCTAACAAACTACATAGTGTGGAATGGCGAAGCGATTTAATGTCTAACAAACTACATAGTGTCCAATAGCAAAGCTGTTTAATGTCTAACAAACTACATAGTGTGGAATGGCGAAGCGATTTAATGTATAACAAACTACATAGTGTGGAATGGCGAAGCGATTTAATGTCTAACAAACTACGTAGTGTGGAATGGCGAAGCTATTTAATGTCTAACAAACTACATAGTGTGGAATGGCGAAGCGATTTAATGTCTAACAAACTACATAGTGTGGAATGGCGAAGCGATTTAATGTCTAACAAACTACGTAGTGTGGAATGGCGAAGCTATTTAATGTCTAACAAACTACATAGTGTCCAATAGCAAAGCTATTTAATGTCTAACAAACTACATAGTGTGGAATGGCGAAGCGATTTAATGTCTAACAAACTACATAGTGTGGAATGGCGAAGCGATTTAATGTCTAACAAACTACATAGTGTCTAATAGTAAAGCTATTTAATGTCTAACAAACTACATAGTGTCTAATAGCAAAGCTATTTAATGTCTAACAAACTACATAGTGTGGAATGGCGAAGCGATTTAATGTCTAACAAACTACATAGTGTGGAATGGCGAAGCGATTTAATGTCTAACAAACTACATAGTGTGGAATGGCGAAGCGATTTAATGTCTAACAAACTACATAGTGTCCAATAGCAAAGCTATTTAATGTCTAACAAACTACATAGTGTCTAATAGTAAAGCTATTTAATGTCTAACAAACTACATAGTGTGGAATAGCAAAGCTATTTAATGTCTAACAAACTACGTAGTGTGGAATGGCGAAGCTATTTAATGTCTAACAAACTACATAGTGTGGAATGGCGAAGCGATTTAATGTCTAACAAACTACATAGTGTCTAATAGCAAAGCTATTTAATGTCTAACAAACTACATAGTGTGGAATAGCAAAGCTATTTAATGTCTAACAAACTACATAGTGTGGAATGGCGAAGCGATTTAATGTCTAACAAACTACATAGTGTGGAATGGCGAAGCGATTTAATGTCTAACAAACTACGTAGTGTGGAATGGCGAAGCGATTTAATGTCTAACAAACTACATAGTGTCCAATAGCAAAGCTATTTAATGTCTAACAAACTACATAGTGTGGAATAGCAAAGCTATTTAATGTCTAACAAACTACATAGTGTGGAATGGCGAAGCGATTTAATGTCTAACAAACTACATAGTGTGGAATGGCGAAGCGATTTAATGTCTAACAAACTACATAGTGTGGAATGGCGAAGCTATTTAATGTCTAACAAACTACATAGTGTGGAATGGCGAAGCGATTTAATGTCTAACAAACTACATAGTGTGGAATGGCGAAGCGATTTAATGTCTAACAAACTACGTAGTGTGGAATGGCGAAGCTATTTAATGTCTAACAAACTACATAGTGTGGAATGGCGAAGCGATTTAATGTCTAACAAACTACGTAGTGTGGAATGGCGAAGCTATTTAATGTCTAACAAACTACATAGTGTGGAATGGCGAAGCGATTTAATGTCTAACAAACTACATAGTGTGGAATGGCGAAGCTATTTAATGTCTAACAAACTACATAGTGTGGAATGGCGAAGCGATTTAATGTCTAACAAACTACATAGTGTGGAATGGCGAAGCGATTTAATGTCTAACAAACTACATAGTGTGGAATGGCGAAGCGATTTAATGTCTAACAAACTACGTAGTGTGGAATGGCGAAGCTATTTAATGTCTAACAAACTACATAGTGTGGAATGGCGAAGCGATTTAATGTCTAACAAACTACATAGTGTGGAATGGCGAAGCTATTTAATGTCTAACAAACTACATAGTGTGGAATGGCGAAGCGATTTAATGTCTAACAAACTACATAGTGTGGAATGGCGAAGCGATTTAATGTCTAACAAACTACATAGTGTGGAATGGCGAAGCGATTTAATGTCTAACAAACTACGTAGTGTGGAATGGCGAAGCTATTTAATGTCTAACAAACTACATAGTGTCCAATAGCAAAGCTATTTAATGTCTAACAAACTACATAGTGTGGAATGGCGAAGCGATTTAATGTCTAACAAACTACATAGTGTGGAATGGCGAAGCGATTTAATGTCTAACAAACTACATAGTGTCTAATAGTAAAGCTATTTAATGTCTAACAAACTACATAGTGTCTAATAGCAAAGCTATTTAATGTCTAACAAACTACATAGTGTGGAATGGCGAAGCGATTTAATGTCTAACAAACTACATAGTGTCCAATAGCAAAGCTATTTAATGTCTAACAAACTACATAGTGTGGAATGGCGAAGCGATTTAATGTCTAACAAACTACATAGTGTCCAATAGCAAAGCTATTTAATGTCTAACAAACTACATAGTGTGGAATGGCGAAGCTATTTAATGTCTAACAAACTACATAGTGTGGAATGGCGAAGCGATTTAATGTCTAACAAACTACGTAGTGTGGAATGGCGAAGCTATTTAATGTCTAACAAACTACATAGTGTGGAATGGCGAAGCTATTTAATGTCTAACAAACTACGTAGTGTGGAATGGCGAAGCTATTTAATGTCTAACAAACTACATAGTGTGGAATGGCGAAGCGATTTAATGTCTAACAAACTACATAGTGTGGAATGGCGAAGCTATTTAATGTCTAACAAACTACGTAGTGTGGAATGGCGAAGCTATTTAATGTCTAACAAACTACATAGTGTGGAATGGCGAAGCTATTTAATGTCTAACAAACTACGTAGTGTGGAATGGCGAAGCTATTTAATGTCTAACAAACTACATAGTGTGGAATGGCGAAGCGATTTAATGTCTAACAAACTACATAGTGTGGAATGGCGAAGCTATTTAATGTCTAACAAACTACGTAGTGTGGAATGGCGAAGCTATTTAATGTCTAACAAACTACGTAGTGTGGAATGGCGAAGCTATTTAATGTCTAACAAACTACATAGTGTGGAATGGCGAAGCGATTTAATGTCTAACAAACTACATAGTGTGGAATGGCGAAGCTATTTAATGTCTAACAAACTACGTAGTGTGGAATGGCGAAGCTATTTAATGTCTAACAAACTACATAGTGTGGAATGGCGAAGCGATTTAATGTCTAACAAACTACATAGTGTCCAATAGCAAAGCTGTTTAATGTCTAACAAACTACGTAGTGTCCAATAGCAAAGCTATTTAATGTCTAACAAACTACATAGTGTGGAATGGCGAAGCTATTTAATGTCTAACAAACTACGTAGTGTGGAATGGCGAAGCTATTTAATGTATAACAAACTACGTAGTGTGGAATGGCGAAGCTATTTAATGTCTAACAAACTACATAGTGTGGAATGGCGAAGCGATTTAATGTCTAACAAACTACATAGTGTCCAATAGCAAAGCTGTTTAATGTCTAACAAACTACATAGTGTGGAATGGCGAAGCTATTTAATGTCTAACAAACTACGTAGTGTGGAATGGCGAAGCTATTTAATGTCTAACAAACTACATAGTGTGGAATGGCGAAGCGATTTAATGTCTAACAAACTACGTAGTGTGGAATGGCGAAGCTATTTAATGTCTAACAAACTACGTAGTGTGGAATGGCGAAGCTATTTAATGTCTAACAAACTACGTAGTGTGGAATGGCGAAGCTATTTAATGTCTAACAAACTACATAGTGTGGAATGGCGAAGCGATTTAATGTCTAACAAACTACATAGTGTCCAATAGCAAAGCTGTTTAATGTCTAACAAACTACATAGTGTGGAATGGCGAAGCGATTTAATGTCTAACAAACTACATAGTGTGGAATGGCGAAGCGATTTAATGTCTAACAAACTACATAGTGTCCAATAGCAAAGCTGTTTAATGTCTAACAAACTACATAGTGTGGAATGGCGAAGCGATTTAATGTCTAACAAACTACATAGTGTCCAATAGCAAAGCTATTTAATGTCTAACAAACTACATAGTGTCCAATAGCAAAGCTGTTTAATGTCTAACAAACTACATAGTGTGGAATGGCGAAGCGATTTAATGTCTAACAAACTACATAGTGTGGAATGGCGAAGCGATTTAATGTCTAACAAACTACATAGTGTCCAATAGCAAAGCTGTTTAATGTCTAACAAACTACATAGTGTGGAATGGCGAAGCGATTTAATGTCTAACAAACTACATAGTGTCCAATAGCAAAGCTATTTAATGTCTAACAAACTACATAGTGTCCAATAGCAAAGCTGTTTAATGTCTAACAAACTACATAGTGTGGAATGGCGAAGCGATTTAATGTCTAACAAACTACATAGTGTGGAATGGCGAAGCGATTTAATGTCTAACAAACTACATAGTGTCCAATAGCAAAGCTGTTTAATGTCTAACAAACTACATAGTGTGGAATGGCGAAGCGATTTAATGTCTAACAAACTACATAGTGTCCAATAGCAAAGCTATTTAATGTCTAACAAACTACATAGTGTCCAATAGCAAAGCTGTTTAATGTCTAACAAACTACATAGTGTGGAATGGCGAAGCGATTTAATGTCTAACAAACTACATAGTGTGGAATGGCGAAGCGATTTAATGTCTAACAAACTACATAGTGTCCAATAGCAAAGCTGTTTAATGTCTAACAAACTACATAGTGTGGAATGGCGAAGCGATTTAATGTCTAACAAACTACATAGTGTCCAATAGCAAAGCTATTTAATGTCTAACAAACTACATAGTGTCCAATAGCAAAGCTATTTAATGTCTAACAAACTACATAGTGTCCAATAGCAAAGCTGTTTAATGTCTAACAAACTACATAGTGTGGAATGGCGAAGCGATTTAATGTCTAACAAACTACATAGTGTGGAATGGCGAAGCGATTTAATGTCTAACAAACTACATAGTGTCCAATAGCAAAGCTGTTTAATGTCTAACAAACTACATAGTGTGGAATGGCGAAGCGATTTAATGTCTAACAAACTACATAGTGTCCAATAGCAAAGCTGTTTAATGTCTAACAAACTACATAGTGTGGAATGGCGAAGCGATTTAATGTCTAACAAACTACATAGTGTCCAATAGCAAAGCTATTTAATGTCTAACAAACTACGTAGTGTCCAATAGCAAAGCTGTTTAATGTCTAACAAACTACATAGTGTGGAATGGCGAAGCGATTTAATGTCTAACAAACTACGTAGTGTGGAATGGCGAAGCGATTTAATGTCTAACAAACTACATAGTGTGGAATGGCGAAGCGATTTAATGTCTAACAAACTACATAGTGTCCAATAGCAAAGCTATTTAATGTCTAACAAACTACATAGTGTGGAATGGCGAAGCGATTTAATGTCTAACAAACTACATAGTGTGGAATGGCGAAGCGATTTAATGTCTAACAAACTACGTAGTGTGGAATGGCGAAGCTATTTAATGTCTAACAAACTACATAGTGTGGAATGGCGAAGCTATTTAATGTCTAACAAACTACGTAGTGTGGAATGGCGAAGCTATTTAATGTCTAACAAACTACATAGTGTGGAATGGCGAAGCGATTTAATGTCTAACAAACTACATAGTGTCCAATAGCAAAGCTGTTTAATGTCTAACAAACTACGTAGTGTCCAATAGCAAAGCTATTTAATGTCTAACAAACTACATAGTGTGGAATGGCGAAGCGATTTAATGTCTAACAAACTACGTAGTGTGGAATGGCGAAGCGATTTAATGTCTAACAAACTACGTAGTGTCCAATAGCAAAGCTGTTTAATGTCTAACAAACTACGTAGTGTCCAATAGCAAAGCTATTTAATGTCTAACAAACTACATAGTGTGGAATGGCGAAGCTATTTAATGTCTAACAAACTACATAGTGTCCAATAGCAAAGCTGTTTAATGTCTAACAAACTACGTAGTGTCCAATAGCAAAGCTATTTAATGTCTAACAAACTACATAGTGTGGAATGGCGAAGCTATTTAATGTCGAACAAACTACATAGTGTGGAATGGCGAAGCTATTTAATGTCTAACAAACTACGTAGTGTGGAATGGCGAAGCGATTTAATGTCTAACAAACTACGTAGTGTGGAATGGCGAAGCTATTTAATGTCGAACAAACTACATAGTGTGGAATGGCGAAGCTATTTAATGTCTAACAAACTACGTAGTGTGGAATGGCGAAGCGATTTAATGTCTAACAAACTACGTAGTGTGGAATGGCGAAGCTATTTAATGTCTAACAAACTACATAGTGTCTAATAGTAAAGCTATTTAATGTCTAACAAACTACATAGTGTGCAATGGCGAAGCTATTTAATGTCGAACAAACTACATAGTGTGGAATGGCGAAGCTATTTAATGTCTAACAAACTACGTAGTGTGGAATGGCGAAGCGATTTAATGTCTAACAAACTACGTAGTGTGCAATGGCGAAGCTATTTAATGTCTAACAAACTACATAGTGTGGAATGGCGAAGCTATTTAATGTCTAACAAACTACATAGTGTCCAATGGCGAAGCGATTTAATGTCTAACAAACTACATAGTGTGGAATGGCGAAGCGATTTAATGTCTAACAAACTACGTAGTGTGCAATGGCGAAGCTATTTAATGTCTAACAAACTACATAGTGTGGAATGGCGAAGCTATTTAATGTCTAACAAACTACATAGTGTCCAATGGCGAAGCGATTTAATGTCTAACAAACTACATAGTGTCCAATGGCGAAGCTATTTAATGTCTAACAAACTACATAGTGTGGAATGGCGAAGCTATTTAATGTCTAACAAACTACATAGTGTCCAATGGCGAAGCTATTTAATGTCTAACAAACTACATAGTGTCTAATAGCAAAGCTATTTAATGTCTAACAAACTACATAGTGTGGAATGGCGAAGCGATTTAATGTCTAACAAACTACATAGTGTCTAATAGCAAAGCTATTTAATGTCTAACAAACTACATAGTGTCTAATAGCAAAGCTATTTAATGTCTAACAAACTACATAGTGTGGAATGGCGAAGCTATTTAATGTCTAACAAACTACATAGTGTCTAATAGTAAAGCTATTTAATGTCTAACAAACTACATAGTGTGGAATGGCGAAGCTATTTAATGTCTAACAAACTACGTAGTGTGGAATGGCGAAGCGATTTAATGTCTAACAAACTACGTAGTGTGGAATGGCGAAGCTATTTAATGTATAACAAACTACATAGTGTGGAATGGCGAAGCTATTTAATGTATAACAAACTACATAGTGTGGAATGGCGAAGCTATTTAATGTCTAACAAACTACATAGTGTCTAATAGCAAAGCTATTTAATGTCTAACAAACTACATAGTGTCTAATAGCAAAGCTATTTAATGTCTAACAAACTACATAGTGTGGAATGGCGAAGCTATTTAATGTCTAACAAACTACATAGTGTCTAATAGTAAAGCTATTTAATGTCTAACAAACTACATAGTGTGGAATGGCGAAGCTATTTAATGTCTAACAAACTACGTAGTGTGGAATGGCGAAGCGATTTAATGTCTAACAAACTACATAGTGTCTAATAGTAAAGCTATTTAATGTCTAACAAACTACATAGTGTGGAATGGCGAAGCTATTTAATGTCTAACAAACTACGTAGTGTGGAATGGCGAAGCTATTTAATGTCTAACAAACTACGTAGTGTGGAATGGCGAAGCTATTTAATGTCTAACAAACTACGTAGTGTGGAATGGCGAAGCGATTTAATGTCTAACAAACTACGTAGTGTGGAATGGCGAAGCGATTTAATGTCTAACAAACTACATAGTGTCTAATAGCAAAGCTATTTAATGTCTAACAAACTACATAGTGTCTAATAGCAAAGCTATTTAATGTCTAACAAACTACATAGTGTGGAATGGCGAAGCTATTTAATGTCTAACAAACTACATAGTGTCTAATAGTAAAGCTATTTAATGTCTAACAAACTACATAGTGTGGAATGGCGAAGCTATTTAATGTCTAACAAACTACGTAGTGTGGAATGGCGAAGCGATTTAATGTCTAACAAACTACGTAGTGTGGAATGGCGAAGCTATTTAATGTCTAACAAACTACATAGTGTCTAATAGTAAAGCTATTTAATGTCTAACAAACTACATAGTGTGGAATGGCGAAGCTATTTAATGTCTAACAAACTACATAGTGTCTAATAGTAAAGCTATTTAATGTCTAACAAACTACGTAGTGTGGAATGGCGAAGCTATTTAATGTCTAACAAACTACGTAGTGTGGAATGGCGAAGCTATTTAATGTCTAACAAACTACATAGTGTCTAATAGCAAAGCTATTTAATGTCTAACAAACTACATAGTGTCCAATAGTAAAGCTATTTAATGTCTAACAAACTACATAGTGTGGAATGGCGAAGCTATTTAATGTCTAACAAACTACATAGTGTCTAATAGTAAAGCTATTTAATGTCTAACAAACTACGTAGTGTCTAATAGCAAAGCTATTTAATGTCTAACAAACTACATAGTGTCTAATAGTAAAGCTATTTAATGTCTAACAAACTACATAGTGTGGAATGGCGAAGCTATTTAATGTCTAACAAACTACATAGTGTCTAATAGTAAAGCTATTTAATGTCTAACAAACTACGTAGTGTGCAATGGCGAAGCTATTTAATGTCTAACAAACTACATAGTGTCTAATAGTAAAGCTATTTAATGTCTAACAAACTACGTAGTGTCTAATAGCAAAGCTATTTAATGTCTAACAAACTACATAGTGTCTAATAGTAAAGCTATTTAATGTCTAACAAACTACATAGTGTGGAATGGCGAAGCTATTTAATGTCTAACAAACTACATAGTGTCTAATAGTAAAGCTATTTAATGTCTAACAAACTACGTAGTGTGCAATGGCGAAGCTATTTAATGTCTAACAAACTACATAGTGTCTAATAGCAAAGCTATTTAATGTCTAACAAACTACATAGTGTCTAATAGTAAAGCTATTTAATGTCTAACAAACTACATAGTGTCTAATAGTAAAGCTATTTAATGTCTAACAAACTACATAGTGTCTAATAGCAAAGCTATTTAATGTCTAACAAACTACATAGTGTCTAATAGCAAAGCTATTTAATGTCTAACAAACTACATAGTGTCTAATAGTAAAGCTATTTAATGTCTAACAAACTACATAGTGTCTAATAGTAAAGCTATTTAATGTCTAACAAACTACATAGTGTGGAATGGCGAAGCTATTTAATGTCTAACAAACTACATAGTGTCTAATAGTAAAGCTATTTAATGTCTAACAAACTACGTAGTGTGGAATGGCGAAGCTATTTAATGTCTAACAAACTACGTAGTGTGGAATGGCGAAGCTATTTAATGTCTAACAAACTACATAGTGTCTAATAGCAAAGCTATTTAATGTCTAACAAACTACATAGTGTCCAATAGTAAAGCTATTTAATGTCTAACAAACTACATAGTGTGGAATGGCGAAGCTATTTAATGTCTAACAAACTACATAGTGTCTAATAGTAAAGCTATTTAATGTCTAACAAACTACGTAGTGTCTAATAGCAAAGCTATTTAATGTCTAACAAACTACATAGTGTCTAATAGTAAAGCTATTTAATGTCTAACAAACTACATAGTGTGGAATGGCGAAGCTATTTAATGTCTAACAAACTACATAGTGTCTAATAGTAAAGCTATTTAATGTCTAACAAACTACGTAGTGTGCAATGGCGAAGCTATTTAATGTCTAACAAACTACATAGTGTCTAATAGCAAAGCTATTTAATGTCTAACAAACTACATAGTGTCTAATAGTAAAGCTATTTAATGTCTAACAAACTACATAGTGTGGAATGGCGAAGCTATTTAATGTCTAACAAACTACATAGTGTCTAATAGTAAAGCTATTTAATGTCTAACAAACTACGTAGTGTGCAATGGCGAAGCTATTTAATGTCTAACAAACTACATAGTGTCTAATAGTAAAGCTATTTAATGTCTAACAAACTACATAGTGTGGAATGGCGAAGCTATTTAATGTCTAACAAACTACATAGTGTCTAATAGTAAAGCTATTTAATGTCTAACAAACTACATAGTGTGGAATGGCGAAGCTATTTAATGTCTAACAAACTACATAGTGTCTAATAGTAAAGCTATTTAATGTCTAACAAACTACGTAGTGTGGAATGGCGAAGCTATTTAATGTCTAACAAACTACGTAGTGTGGAATGGCGAAGCTATTTAATGTCTAACAAACTACATAGTGTCTAATAGTAAAGCTATTTAATGTCTAACAAACTACGTAGTGTGCAATGGCGAAGCTATTTAATGTCTAACAAACTACATAGTGTGGAATGGCGAAGCTATTTAATGTCTAACAAACTACATAGTGTGGAATGGCGAAGCTATTTAATGTCTAACAAACTACGTAGTGTCTAATAGTAAAGCTATTTAATGTCTAACAAACTACGTAGTGTGCAATGGCGAAGCTATTTAATGTCTAACAAACTACGTAGTGTGGAATGGCGAAGCTATTTAATGTCTAACAAACTACATAGTGTCTAATAGTAAAGCTATTTAATGTCTAACAAACTACGTAGTGTCTAATAGTAAAGCTATTTAATGTCTAACAAACTACGTAGTGTGCAATGGCGAAGCTATTTAATGTCTAACAAACTACATAGTGTGGAATGGCGAAGCTATTTAATGTCTAACAAACTACGTAGTGTCTAATAGTAAAGCTATTTAATGTCTAACAAACTACGTAGTGTGCAATGGCGAAGCTATTTAATGTCTAACAAACTACATAGTGTGGAATGGCGAAGCTATTTAATGTCTAACAAACTACATAGTGTCTAATAGTAAAGCTATTTAATGTCTAACAAACTACGTAGTGTGCAATAGCAAAGCTATTTAATGTCTAACAAACTACATAGTGTCTAATAGTAAAGCTATTTAATGTCTAACAAACTACGTAGTGTGCAATGGCGAAGCTATTTAATGTCTAACAAACTACATAGTGTGGAATGGCGAAGCTATTTAATGTCTAACAAACTACATAGTGTCTAATAGCAAAGCTATTTAATGTCTAACAAACTACGTAGTGTGCAATGGCGAAGCTATTTAATGTCTAACAAACTACATAGTGTCTAATAGCAAAGCTATTTAATATCTAACAAACTACATAGTGTGCAATAGCAAAGCTATTTAATGTCTAACAAACTACATAGTGTGCAATAGCAAAGCTATTTAATGTCTAACAAACTACATAGTGTCTAATAGCAAAGCTATTTAATGTCTAACAAACTACATAGTGTGGAATGGCGAAGCTATTTAATGTCTAACAAACTACATAGTGTGGAATGGCGAAGCTATTTAATGTCTAACAAACTACATAGTGTCTAATAGTAAAGCTATTTAATGTCTAACAAACTACGTAGTGTGCAATGGCGAAGCTATTTAATGTCTAACAAACTACATAGTGTGGAATGGCGAAGCTATTTAATGTCTAACAAACTACATAGTGTCTAATAGTAAAGCTATTTAATGTCTAACAAACTACGTAGTGTGCAATGGCGAAGCTATTTAATGTCTAACAAACTACATAGTGTCTAATAGTAAAGCTATTTAATGTCTAACAAACTACATAGTGTGCAATAGCAAAGCTATTTAATGTCTAACAAACTACATAGTGTCTAATAGCAAAGCTATTTAATGTCTAACAAACTACGTAGTGTGCAATGGCGAAGCTATTTAATGTCTAACAAACTACATAGTGTCTAATAGTAAAGCTATTTAATGTCTAACAAACTACGTAGTGTGCAATGGCGAAGCTATTTAATGTCTAACAAACTACATAGTGTGGAATAGCAAAGCTATTTAATGTCTAACAAACTACATAGTGTCTAATAGCAAAGCTATTTAATGTCTAACAAACTACATAGTGTCTAATAGTAAAGCTATTTAATGTCTAACAAACTACGTAGTGTGGAATGGCGAAGCTATTTAATGTCTAACAAACTACGTAGTGTGGAATAGCAAAGCTATTTAATGTCTAACAAACTACATAGTGTCTAATAGCAAAGCTATTTAATGTCTAACAAACTACATAGTGTCTAATAGCAAAGCTATTTAATGTGTAACAAACTACATAGTGTCTAATAGCAAAGCTATTTAATGTCTAACAAACTACATAGTGTGGAATAGCAAAGCTATTTAATGTCTAACAAACTACATAGTGTCTAATAGCAAAGCTATTTAATGTCTAACAAACTACATAGTGTCTAATAGCAAAGCTATTTAATGTCTAACAAACTACATAGTGTCTAATAGCAAAGCTATTTAATGTCTAACAAACTACATAGTGTCTAATAGCAAAGCTATTTAATGTCTAACAAACTACATAGTGTCTAATAGCAAAGCTATTTAATGTCTAACAAACTACATAGTGTCTAATAGCAAAGCTATTTAATGTCTAACAAACTACATAGTGTGGAATAGCAAAGCTATTTAATGTCTAACAAACTACATAGTGTCTAATCGCAAAGCTATTTAATGTCTAACAAACTACATAGTGTCTAATAGCAAAGCTATTTAATGTCTAACAAACTACATAGTGTCTAATAGCAAAGCTATTTAATGTCTAACAAACTACATAGTGTGGAATAGCAAAGCTATTTAATGTCTAACAAACTACGTAGTGTGGAATGGCGAAGCTATTTAATGTCTAACAAACTACGTAGTGTGCAATGGCGAAGCTATTTAATGTCTAACAAACTACATAGTGTGGAATAGCAAAGCTATTTAATGTCTAACAAACTACATAGTGTGGAATAGCAAAGCTATTTAATGTCTAACAAACTACATAGTGTGGAATGGCGAAGCTATTTAATGTCTAACAAACTACATAGTGTCTAATAGCAAAGCTATTTAATGTCTAACAAACTACGTAGTGTGCAATGGCGAAGCTATTTAATGTCTAACAAACTACATAGTGTCTAATAGTAAAGCTATTTAATGTCTAACAAACTACGTAGTGTGCAATGGCGAAGCTATTTAATGTCTAACAAACTACATAGTGTCTAATAGCAAAGCTATTTAATGTCTAACAAACTACATAGTGTGGAATGGCGAAGCTATTTAATGTCTAACAAACTACATAGTGTGGAATGGCGAAGCTATTTAATGTCTAACAAACTACATAGTGTCTAATAGCAAAGCTATTTAATGTCTAACAAACTACATAGTGTCTAATAGCAATGCTATTTAATGTCTAACAAACTACATAGTGTCTAATAGTAAAGCTATTTAATGTCTAACAAACTACATAGTGTGGAATGGCGAAGCTATTTAATGTCTAACAAACTACATAGTGTCTAATAGTAAAGCTATTTAATGTCTAACAAACTACATAGTGTCTAATAGTAAAGCTATTTAATGTCTAACAAACTACATAGTGTCTAATAGTAAAGCTATTTAATGTCTAACAAACTACATAGTGTGGAATGGCGAAGCTATTTAATGTCTAACAAACTACATAGTGTCTAATAGTAAAGCTATTTAATGTCTAACAAACTACATAGTGTCTAATAGCAATGCTATTTAATGTCTAACAAACTACATAGTGTCTAATAGTAAAGCTATTTAATGTCTAACAAACTACATAGTGTGGAATGGCGAAGCTATTTAATGTCTAACAAACTACATAGTGTCTAATAGTAAAGCTATTTAATGTCTAACAAACTACATGGTGTCTAATAGTAAAGCTATTTAATGTCTAACAAACTACGTAGTGTGGAATGGCGAAGCTATTTAATGTCTAACAAACTACATAGTGTCTAATAGTAAAGCTATTTAATGTCTAACAAACTACATAGTGTCTAATAGTAAAGCTATTTAATGTCTAACAAACTACATAGTGTCTAATAGTAAAGCTATTTAATGTCTAACAAACTACATAGTGTGGAATGGCGAAGCTATTTAATGTCTAACAAACTACATAGTGTCTAATAGTAAAGCTATTTAATGTCTAACAAACTACATAGTGTCTAATAGTAAAGCTATTTAATGTCTAACAAACTACATAGTGTGGAATGGCGAAGCTATTTAATGTCTAACAAACTACATAGTGTCTAATAGTAAAGCTATTTAATGTCTAACAAACTACATAGTGTCTAATAGTAAAGCTATTTAATGTCTAACAAACTACATAGTGTCTAATAGTAAAGCTATTTAATGTCTAACAAACTACATAGTGTGGAATGGCGAAGCTATTTAATGTCTAACAAACTACATAGTGTCTAATAGTAAAGCTATTTAATGTCTAACAAACTACATAGTGTCTAATAGCAATGCTATTTAATGTCTAACAAACTACATAGTGTCTAATAGTAAAGCTATTTAATGTCTAACAAACTACATAGTGTGGAATGGCGAAGCTATTTAATGTCTAACAAACTACGTAGTGTGGAATGGCGAAGCTATTTAATGTCTAACAAACTACATAGTGTGCAATGGCGAAGCTATTTAATGTCTAACAAACTACATAGTGTGCAATGGCGAAGCTATTTAATGTCTAACAAACTACATAGTGTCTAATAGTAAAGCTATTTAATGTCTAACAAACTACATAGTGTGGAATGGCGAAGCTATTTAATGTCTAACAAACTACGTAGTGTGGAATGGCGAAGCTATTTAATGTCTAACAAACTACATAGTGTCTAATAGTAAAGCTATTTAATGTCTAACAAACTACATAGTGTGGAATGGCGAAGCTATTTAATGTCTAACAAACTACGTAGTGTGGAATGGCGAAGCTATTTAATGTCTAACAAACTACGTAGTGTGGAATGGCGAAGCTATTTAATGTCTAACAAACTACATAGTGTCTAATAGTAAAGCTATTTAATGTCTAACAAACTACATAGTGTCTAATAGTAAAGCTATTTAATGTCTAACAAACTACATAGTGTCTAATAGTAAAGCTATTTAATGTCTAACAAACTACATAGTGTGGAATGGCGAAGCTATTTAATGTCTAACAAACTACATAGTGTCTAATAGTAAAGCTATTTAATGTCTAACAAACTACATAGTGTCTAATAGCAATGCTATTTAATGTCTAACAAACTACATAGTGTCTAATAGTAAAGCTATTTAATGTCTAACAAACTACATAGTGTGGAATGGCGAAGCTATTTAATGTCTAACAAACTACATAGTGTCTAATAGTAAAGCTATTTAATGTCTAACAAACTACATAGTGTCTAATAGTAAAGCTATTTAATGTCTAACAAACTACATAGTGTGGAATGGCGAAGCTATTTAATGTCTAACAAACTACATAGTGTGGAATGGCGAAGCTATTTAATGTCTAACAAACTACATAGTGTCTAATAGCAAAGCTATTTAATGTCTAACAAACTACGTAGTGTGCAATGGCGAAGCTATTTAATGTCTAACAAACTACATAGTGTCTAATAGTAAAGCTATTTAATGTCTAACAAACTACGTAGTGTGCAATGGCGAAGCTATTTAATGTCTAACAAACTACATAGTGTCTAATAGTAAAGCTATTTAATGTCTAACAAACTACATAGTGTGGAATGGCGAAGCTATTTAATGTCTAACAAACTACGTAGTGTGGAATGGCGAAGCTATTTAATGTCTAACAAACTACATAGTGTCTAATAGTAAAGCTATTTAATGTCTAACAAACTACATAGTGTCTAATAGTAAAGCTATTTAATGTCTAACAAACTACATAGTGTCTAATAGTAAAGCTATTTAATGTCTAACAAACTACATAGTGTCTAATAGTAAAGCTATTTAATGTCTAACAAACTACATAGTGTGGAATGGCGAAGCTATTTAATGTCTAACAAACTACATAGTGTCTAATAGTAAAGCTATTTAATGTCTAACAAACTACATAGTGTCTAATAGCAATGCTATTTAATGTCTAACAAACTACATAGTGTCTAATAGTAAAGCTATTTAATGTCTAACAAACTACATAGTGTGGAATGGCGAAGCTATTTAATGTCTAACAAACTACATAGTGTCTAATAGTAAAGCTATTTAATGTCTAACAAACTACATAGTGTGGAATGGCGAAGCTATTTAATGTCTAACAAACTACATAGTGTCTAATAGTAAAGCTATTTAATGTCTAACAAACTACATAGTGTCTAATAGCAATGCTATTTAATGTCTAACAAACTACATAGTGTCTAATAGTAAAGCTATTTAATGTCTAACAAACTACATAGTGTGGAATGGCGAAGCTATTTAATGTCTAACAAACTACATAGTGTCTAATAGTAAAGCTATTTAATGTCTAACAAACTACATAGTGTCTAATAGTAAAGCTATTTAATGTCTAACAAACTACATAGTGTCTAATAGTAAAGCTATTTAATGTCTAACAAACTACATAGTGTGGAATGGCGAAGCTATTTAATGTCTAACAAACTACATAGTGTCTAATAGTAAAGCTATTTAATGTCTAACAAACTACATAGTGTCTAATAGCAATGCTATTTAATGTCTAACAAACTACATAGTGTCTAATAGTAAAGCTATTTAATGTCTAACAAACTACATAGTGTGGAATGGCGAAGCTATTTAATGTCTAACAAACTACATAGTGTCTAATAGTAAAGCTATTTAATGTCTAACAAACTACATAGTGTCTAATAGTAAAGCTATTTAATGTCTAACAAACTACATAGTGTCTAATAGTAAAGCTATTTAATGTCTAACAAACTACGTAGTGTGCAATGGCGAAGCTATTTAATGTCTAACAAACTACGTAGTGTCTAATAGTAAAGCTATTTAATGTCTAACAAACTACATAGTGTCTAATAGTAAAGCTATTTAATGTCTAACAAACTACATAGTGTCTAATAGTAAAGCTATTTAATGTCTAACAAACTACATAGTGTGGAATGGCGAAGCTATTTAATGTCTAACAAACTACATAGTGTCTAATAGTAAAGCTATTTAATGTCTAACAAACTACATAGTGTCTAATAGTAAAGCTATTTAATGTCTAACAAACTACATAGTGTCTAATAGTAAAGCTATTTAATGTCTAACAAACTACATAGTGTCTAATAGTAAAGCTATTTAATGTCTAACAAACTACATAGTGTCTAATAGTAAAGCTATTTAATGTCTAACAAACTACGTAGTGTGGAATGGCGAAGCTATTTAATGTCTAACAAACTACATAGTGTCTAATAGCAAAGCTATTTAATGTCTAACAAACTACGTAGTGTGGAATGGCGAAGCTATTTAATATCTAACAAACTACATAGTGTCTAATAGCAAAGCTATTTAATGTCTAACAAACTACATAGTGTCCAATAGCAAAGCTATTTAATGTCTAACAAACTACATAGTGTGGAATGGCGAAGCTATTTAATATCTAACAAACTACATAGTGTCTAATAGCAAAGCTATTTAATGTCTAACAAACTACATAGTGTCCAATAGCAAAGCTATTTAATGTCTAACAAACTACGTAGTGTGGAATGGCGAAGCTATTTAATGTCTAACAAACTACATAGTGTCTAATAGCAAAGTTATTTAATGTCTAACAAACTACATAGTGTCTAATAGCAAAGCTATTTAATGTCTAACAAACTACATGGTGTCTAATAGCAAAGCTGTTTAATGTCTAACAAACTACATAGTGTCTAATAGCAAAGCTATTTAATGTCTAACAAACTACATAGTGTCCAATAGCAAAGCTATTTAATGTCTAACAAACTACATAGTGTCTAATAGCAAAGCTATTTAATGTCTAACAAACTACATAGTGTCTAATAGCAATGCTATTTAATGTCTAACAAACTACATAGTGTCCAATAGCAAAGCTATTTAATGTCTAACAAACTACGTAGTGTCCAATAGCAAAGCTATTTAATGTCTAACAAACTACATAGTGTCTAATAGTAAAGCTATTTAATGTCTAACAAACTACGTAGTGTTCCAATAGCAAAGCTGTTTAATGTCTAACAAACTACGTAGTGTCCAATAGCAAAGCTATTTAATGTCTAACAAACTACATAGTGTCTAATAGTAAAGCTATTTAATGTCTAACAAACTACGTAGTGTCCAATAGCAAAGCTATTTAATGTCTAACAAACTACATAGTGTCTAATAGCAATGCTATTTAATGTCTAACAAACTACATAGTGTCCAATAGCAAAGCTATTTAATGTCTAACAAACTACATAGTGTCCAATAGCAAAGCTATTTAATGTCTAACAAGCTACGTAGTGTCCAATAGCAAAGCTGTTTAATGTCTAACAAACTACATAGTGTCTAATAGCAAAGCTATTTAATGTCTAACAAACTACATAGTGTTTAATAGCAATGCTATTTAATGTCTAACAAACTACATAGTGTCCAATAGCAAAGCTATTTAATGTTTAAGAAACTACGTGGTGTCCAATAGCCAAGCTATTTAATGTTTTAGAAACCAACTTAACGCTGTTAGTTTAATGTATTTTTGTATTCTTTGACACAAAAATTAGTTAATTTAACAGAAAACCTAGAACTTGGTGGCCGTGTACTGTACAGTACATGATCACAAGCTAAGGTGTCTGAAAAGATAAGATTCCATTATCTCGGTGGACGATATTAAGTTAAATAGGTTTGATATATCAGTAGATTGGTAATTAACAGTACACCTTCCTTGAATATTAAGTAGGGTGGTAGGGTACCTTGGGGACTAGCAGATGTTGTTAGTTAGGGGTAACTACAGTGTAGTAATAAGTTACGTAGTCCAGTTAGTCAGATAAATCAAATTATTAAAATTATTCTGCCCTCGAAATCATATTAATTTATTTACTTTGAAGTTGTTGGAGAATTCGACGATGTTCTACCACTGTATCATATCAACGAATTTTAGAGAAACGTCTATAAGTTAAATTTTTTATACAATTAAAACTTATATTTAATAGCATAATACGAAATCTCACGTCAAGGGCTACTACTACTAGGTCGAGCGAAACTCGGACAGTGGAAATGAGATCCTTCCAGGCTTCCCGATTCTACTACTACTGTACTACTAGGTCGAACGAACTCGGACAGTGGAAATGAGATCCTTCCAGGCTTCCCGATTCTCCATAGTTGTCGCAATTTCGTTTCTCCCAAGTTCAGTATCCCTTTCAAGTTGATCTATATATGTTATGGCCGGTCGTCCACGACTACGCTTTCCATGAGTTGGTTGCCAGAGAAGTAGACCTGGTATGACCTCGTCTTTACTTCGCCAGCAGTGCCCACTGAATCTTAATCTGCGTTCACGGAGGGTGGTTGATACAGGTGGTATTGTACCATAAAGCTCGGCGTTTGTCATATGTTGTCTCCAGCTGATGTTTAGGGCTGCCCTTAGTTGTCTTGTGTAGCAACCATCAATTCGTTGTTCAAGTGATTTAGTCAGTGTCCAGGTCTCACCCCCGTATAAAAATACACTTTCCACTGTGGCTCGAAAGAACTTAGTCTTTAGGTGCCTGGAGAGATCTGATTTCCAGATGGTATCCATTTTTGATAGAGCTACCCAAGCCTTTGCTTTCCTAACTTCTATGTCCTTTTTGCTACTCTCTATCCATGATCCAAGGTACTGGAAGTCATCGACCTTCCTTAGTTGATTATTATCAATGGTTGTCAAGTTTCCATCAACATTAAAGGTCATGAATTCGGTCTTGGTAGCATTTATATGCAATCCAACCTCCTTAGCAGCCCTCTCCACTTTATTTAGTAGAAGCTGTGCATCTGCTAGCGTATTAGAGAGCAGGGCGATGTCATCCGCAAAGGTGGTGTCTGTGACTGTAGATGCCGGATATCTACTACTTCTGCGTTTTTGAAGTGTGAATCCCAGATCTTCACCCTTTGTGGCCGTCCTCATTGCGTAATCCAGCACAATTACAAATAGTAATGGTGCTAATGTGTCACCTTGCAGTACGCCAGCCAGGATTGAGAAAAACTCAGTTTCACCATCTGGTGAGAGTACCTGCGCTTCTGTGTCACAATATAACAATCCAATGCCAGCAACAATTACTTCTGGTATTCCATAAGCTCTTAGGATTTCAAGCATTTTACCTCTATGGATGGAGTCGAATGCCTTCTTGAAGTCCACAAAAGTCATGACTGCGGGGAGATTCTTTGACTTAATTCCTTCAATCAGTCTCCGTAGTGCAAGTATCTGAGATATTGTTGATCTACTTGGTCGAAATCCGTTTTGGCTCTTACGCAGTAGTTTCTCTATGTGAGGCCTAATCCTATATAGAATCATTTTATTGTATATTTTGGCAGCTACCACAAGCAGACAGATCCCACGATAGTTTGTTGGTATGCCGAGGTCTCTTTTCTTGGGGAGAGGCTTTAGTTGACCTTTAGTCCAAATTGGTGGTGGCTATTCCCCTTTTAACATCCGGTTGCAAACATTCAATAATGGTCTATTTAGCACTCCGGTTTTCCATACCTCCGCTGGGATTTCATCTAATCCACTCGCTTTATTATTGGACATGCTTTTAATGCTTTCTTTGGAGTTAGGCAGGTGTGAAGTCCCCTGTTTCTATAGGTAGTGTCTTGTCATATATTTTCCTTGTAGGGCTGACCTCGATGTTTGGTGGCTGCCCAAGCAAGTTGCTGAAGTGATTTTTCCACTTCCCAACACGTTCTTCAGGACTATCGGCTTTGAGGCGCCCCTTTGCACAACTTTTCCGACCAGATACCTCATTTACAGTTTGCCAGGTAAGTATTGATTGTTGCTGTATGTGAGCAGTTGTAATTGCTTCAGTTTTATCCTGTATGTACTTTTCCTGGCTGATGTTGTAGGCCAATTTAAGATCGTCCTTAGCTTTCTCAACCTTGTTAATGTTTTAGGTTGTTGGTTGTTCGGTTTTAACTTTGTAGGCTATCTTAAGATCTTCTCTCTTACAAGTAACCTCAGAGTTTTGCCATGGCACATACTGTTTTCGTTTGGGTTTCTGGGGGATATGCCTCTTAGCTGATTCCTTGTGGGCTGTTATTATAGTCTGGTATATTGAATCGGTGGATTGGTCTTCATCCATTGACTGAAGTGCTTCAAAGCGGTTTTGAACTTCTACTGTATAAGCATCCTTTACCGCATTGTCAGTTCTGAGTTTCTCCCAGTCATAGTTGATTTGCTTGCTTGTCCTGGGTTTGCTGGCTCTCAAACTGAGTCTGATCTCTGCAGTCACAATTCTGTGGTCCGAACCAATTAGGTTGAACGAGCTGTATGCCTCGCAGTTGATCATGCTATTTCTCCACTTTTTGTTTATAAGGATGTAATCCAGTTACTAGGCTAGCATTTTTTTTTGATATCATGGATTCTTTAGTTAGGCTTTACTGCCCGTTCTGTACAAAACAAAGAGGTAAGTCGAGTTAGGTCATCCCAAAGAGTGTTAGATCCCAAAGAACATTAGGTCCCATTGCCAAAGAACGTTAGGTCACAAAGAGCGTTAGGTCCCATTGCTATTTAAAGGAGCAGGTTACTAAAGGAGCAGGTTACAGAGGCGTCTTGGGGGGAACAAAAAAGTTAACACAATGTTCCAAGAATATGCAGGATAATTGGTCTTTGATCTTTGTTTTGTACTCACCAAAATTTTATATTAGAATTTCCAAGTGATATTAATATTAAAAAGCCTTTCAGAAAATTGGAATTGTTACACAAAATTTATGATGAGACATTCATTTGATATTTACTATTTTGAGCGGATAGGCAAACAATTACATGTGTCAGATAATTAAATTACCTAATAAATCTACCATAATGTTATGAATCAGTGAACGGTATTAATTCACCATGACATCCTTGGGGTATAACGGCCGAGATAGAAGGTTCCAGCTTACTTTACCATGTACTCAAGGGACAATTGAAATAAATTCAAGTATGGAGCATTCACTTTAATATATGGGGCAGCGATAAATAGAATATGAACTCCTTTAGGCCTGTAAGCTAATTACCCAAGGGAGAAACTTAGAATAGCAGAAGTAATATCAGTTGTATCCTGTTTTCTCGAACTGCCTAAGTGGGCCAAACTGAAGCGAGTTGGGATAAATTTAACGGCCAATGACTTTGAATTTAATCAGTAGTTAATGGAAACTAAGTACATAGGTCAAAGGAGTTCATCTTTGTTAGTCTAAAATTTTTATAACAGTTAGTTAAATTTTAACACAATTACTTAAATTAACTTGAAACTTTCACAAATACTAAATAAAATATTAAATGTTGTCTCAACTAGTTATATTGTACGACAATGTCATACAATTCTGAACAAAATATTGGAAATATGCCACTGCGAAATTTTCTGAAATTTGTTGATTTTTTTATTCTTCTACTTTTGTGACTTGATAGAAGTAAAGGGTTTTCATGTGGTGACATCGGTTTTCACCATTGATTAATTTTTACCCACAAAACAGAATATTATAACAACATAATATTATATTGCGTTATATTATATATTGTGTTAATATATTTCAGAACAGTAGCTATAAAAATTAAAAAAATTGATTTGGGGTGATACCCCCCTTAATAAGGTTTTCTGTAACACCACTGTGTAATCAAAGTGTATATCTTCAATTAAGTTTTTTTTAAAGAAAATACAGTGTGATACCAAAAAAAAACAATTCATTTAACATTCCAGGAACAACTAACTGACTACATCATTAAATATTTATGTCACATTTACTTAGCGTCATATAAGGAGAAAAGCAGTAAAAATAGTCAAAAATAGGGTTGTTTTAAACACAACCTTAATCAATAATTGTTGTTGTTGTTGTGAGTTACTAGCTATCTAGGTCATTATTAGTTTTCAATTACAGGTGTTTCAAATCCTTAATTTAATTCTGTATAAATTGTCATGCTTGGTTGCATGACAATACGTATTTATTATTAATGAATTACAGTGTGCGGCAACATCAATAAAACAGTAATATATTCAATAATATGAATAATTATATTTATTAATAATAATATATTCAGAGATTGCGTCGATGGCAATATTTCGTTACAGAATTATTGCCATTACGAATCACACGACGATCAATTTAGTATTATTCCTACCAGCCAAGTGTAGAATAATCCCTGGATTAACTCATTGTAATATAAAGTAATTGTAATTGTAATATAAAGTAATTGGTAACTACCAAGAGATTTAATGTGTGTTGCGTGATTAAATGTCCTTTTTATATTTTTAAATTAAATCTTTTCTGGCATATAATATAATTAATTTGCTCACGTCTACCCCCCAGGGATACAGTTAGTCCCAGTTATCTTGATAATGCCTTTAATCCCTGGATACCTTCGTATCCCCAACCACGTGTCTGCTATGCTAAGGGGACTTCCATTGTCGACTTTTGTTTTAATTGGTCGTTAGTTATAATATATTAAATGCTGTTTAAAAATAGATTTGGCGGTGTTGTGTTGTAATCTATGTGAATCAGTATACTTATTTTATTTTCAAGTCGGCATGGAATGAAATACGCCGTGAAATAACTTCATATAACTGAAAATAAACGACATGTTCGATTTAAATTAAGTACCCGTATTTCACTTTCAGGTTCTCATTTCATATTTCACTCAATCGCTTTTTCGTGACTTTTCACAAAATTTAATTGGCTATCCAACAGAGCAAATGCCATTTACATGGCTATGTTAGTTTTCGTGCTGTGGTCCCTTTCTGGCAACCATCTCAGTGCCAGAAATGGTTTCACCAACAATAACCGTATATTCAAAAAGACAAACAAGCCAATTAAGGCTATTGTTGACGTTACAAGTATGGCACAGAAATCAGCAATCAACAAAACCGGTATTCACAATATTTTCCCATCAACATTTATATTATTATTATTTAACACCAAAACCAAGGGCCAAAAACACCTTTACGCTAATGCGAAAATCGTGATCGTTAGTTACTTATCTACTTTTGGGACACTGATCACAAATATAACACTCAAAGATATCATATTATGCAACCAAAATCGATTTTTGCCATTTTAAATTATATGCTAATTTTTTTTCGTCCCACCAGACAGGCCTCAAAAAAGATATCTGCGATAAGGATCTTCGTAATACAACTTTTAAACGATAAAAACATATGATTATTTTAATGACTATCTAAATTTCAGGAAAAGAAATAGGAAAAACTATTACAGTATTTAAAAAATTTGTAATGACAGGTTTTGATTGCTTTTGCTCTAGACGTCTTTCCTCCAACCGAATTAGTAAAGTTACTATACCTATGCTGGATAACTGCACCAGCCTTACCGTCCTTCATCTGGACAACAATCGGATCGCCACGATAGAACCGGGATCCTTCGCCGATGCTGTGGCTCTCAACGAACTGTGAGTAGATCTGTGAGCTCTCAGCGAACTGTGAGTAGATCTGTGAGCTCTCAACGAACTGTGAGTAGATCTGTGAGCTCTCAACGAACTGTGAGTAGATCTGTGAGCTCTCAACGAACTGTGAGTAGATCTGTGAGCTCTCAACGAACTGTGAGTAGATCTGTGAGCTCTCAACGAACTGTGAGTAGATCTGTGAGCTCTCAACGAACTGTGAGTAGATCTGTGAGCTCTCAACGAACTGTGAGTAGATCTGTGAGCTCTCAACGAACTGTGAGTAGATCTGTGAGCTCTCAACGAACTGTGAGTAGATCTGTGAGCTCTCAACGAACTGTGAGTAGATCTGTGAGCTCTCAACGAACTGTGAGTAGATCTGTGAGCTCTCAACGAACTGTGAGTAGATCTGTGAGCTCTCAACGAACTGTGAGTAGATCTGTGAGCTCTCAACGAACTGTGAGTAGATCTGTGAGCTCTCAACGAACTGTGAGTAGATCTGTGAGCTCTCAACGAACTGTTAGTAGATCTGTGAGCTCTCAACGAACTGTGAGTAGATCTGTGAGCTCTCAACGAACTGTGAGTAGATCTGTGAGCTCTCAACGAACTGTGAGTAGATCTGTGAGCTCTCAACGAACTGTGAGTAGATCTGTGAGCTCTCAACGAACTGTGAGTAGATCTGTGAGCTCTCAACGAACTGTGAGTAGATCTGTGAGCTCTCAACGAACTGTGAGTAGATCTGTGAGCTCTCAACGAGCTGTGAGTAGATCTGTGAGCTCTCAACGAACTGTGAGTAGATCTGTGAGCTCTCAACGAACTGTGAGTAGATCTGTGAGCTGTCAACGAGCTGTGAGTAGATCTGTGAGCTCTCAACGAACTGTGAGTAGATCTGTGAGCTCTCAACGAACTGTGAGTAGATCTGTGAGCTCTCAACGAACTGTGAGTAGATCTGTGAGCTCTCAACGAACTGTGAGTAGATCTGTGAGCTCTCAACGAACTGTGAGTAGATCTGTGAGCTCTCAACGAACTGTGAGTAGATCTGTGAGCTCTCAACGAACTGTGAGTAGATCTGTGAGCTCTCAACGAACTGTGAGTAGATCTGTGAGCTCTCAACGAACTGTGAGTAGATCTGTGAGCTCTCAACGAACTGTGAGTAGATCTGTGAGCTCTCAACGAACTGTGAGTATATATGTGAGCTTTCTACGAACTGTGAGTAGATCTGTGAGCTCTCAACGAACTGTGAGTAGATCTGTGAGCTCTCAACGAACTGTGAGTAGATCTGTGAGCTCTCAACGAACTGTGAGTGGATCTGTGAGCTCTTAACGAACTGTGAGTGGATCTATGAGCTCTCTACGAACTCTGAGTAGATCTGTGAGCTCTAAACGAACTGTGAGTAGATCTATAATCATTTAACTCAGCACATATTTAAGTACATCATCGAAATGGTATCATTATTAGCCAGCTGTTACTGAATATCTTTATTTAATTTCAGAGATTTGAATGATGTTCAAATATTGGACTTTTTAAAAAGAACCCAAATTTTAAAGATAAATTTCCCCTTCCCCAGGTCCTATCGTATGTGTTAAGTAATAATTGGATGTCATTGTTGGGCATTTATTTGCCTTAAATAATTTATCAAGGATGGGGAAATCTAACAGAAATTATCCTCTTGTTGGTCAGTTTATTTCGATCTATTTTTACAGCAGAATATTCCAAACCAATATTTATTAATTTCAGACGTTATAACATAAAAAGTATCATAATAAGTTTAAGGTTTGTCTTTGAATATAGATTATGGGAGTAATTAAAGCTTTTTATTGATGCTCCTTTATTATTTCAATATATTTTCCTTCATCTAGATTTTGGAATGAGTCTATGAAAATCGCCTTGTCCTTTTAAATTCCCCGTTCAAAACATCTTCAAATGATAATAATTGTATATCAAACTGTATTTCGGTACTTATTCAAAGTATATAACGTATAAGATACTTTCAAACCAAACAACTTATTGTAACTCTAAAAATTTCCATTTTTTTCAGACATCTTTCTCATAACAACATCCGACACCTTCGCCCCGACACATTCGTCAATGTCAGACAGTTGACCCGTCTCGAGCTCTCCTTCAATCCAATTAATGAACTTCCACTTACTATATTCGATCCCTTGCGTGAACTAACGGCGTTATATCTATTTGGTCTAACTATAGACAACATTAACATCAGGCATTTCAGCAATTTGACTAAATTAGAACACATGTGAGTTTGGGTGAATTGTTGGTACTGTAGTGGATGTTTGTTGAGGGTGAGTAGGTTGGGCAGTACATGGTTATGCTAGTCTATATATGTTATAGCCGGTCGTCCACGACTACGCTTTCTATTGTTGGTGCCAGAAAAGTAGACTCTGGTATGACCGCGTCTTTACTTCGCCAGCAGTGCCCACTGAATCTTAATCTGCGTTCACGGAGGGTGGTTGATACATGTGGTATTGTACCATAAAGCTCGGCGTTTGTCAGTGTTGTCTCCAGCTGTGAAAGTAGTTGATTTTC
>JAUCBJ010005533.1:0-16602 GCA_032718475.1 Nemertoderma westbladi
CAGGTTCATGCACTTCCTGCCTGGCGATTTTGTTGAAATTTTACAAGTTAATTGCTTTGGTGGTTCATAATCGCGTTACAAAATATCAGATCAATTCAATGTGTGGTATTCGATATATTTCGTTTTTTTTTGAAATTATTTTGTCGCGAAATTAAAAGCAATGGTAAAGTAACAACTCCTCCCTGAGCTGCAGCAGCTATATACTGTAGCTGTGTAGTAATGGTTGAGTACAGGGCTGCCTGAGATAGAATTCCATCAAGGCAGAATTTCTTGACTACACCCTTCCTGCTGCTGGCTGCTGTCTGAGTCTACACATCCTTTATCAGCTCTCAGGGATAGGCAGAAAATAGTTGAGTTGCCAATAAACAAAATAAATTATACCACTGCAGTAGGATTATATTATTATTCCACGAATCATTGGGCTGATTATTTTGTATAGGATGTAGAATGTTCTTAAAAATAATATTATTATTTTTATTATTACATAGGATTAGCATTATTTTGTAGCTGAAGCATTAATAGTGTAAATTAATTTAATTATATTTTAATACCATTACTACATTGGCATACTGTAAGATAAGTTTTAACATTTCTTACAAATAGGGGTGCGAGCATAAAACGCAAATCACGCAAATTTAAAAGAACCGGGTGTGTTGTCATAGCAAAGTTTCATTTTTTATTATGTGGGACGAGCCACAAAGTCAGCTAGCCCCACGCCTTATAGTTTAGACAATTGTTTAGTTTACTTACTGCTGACCGACAAGGTTTATTTGTAATAATCTTTTAATAGGCTTCTTCCCCCGGGCTCCTTCCAGCCAGCTTGCTGGCTTTCTAGTTAGGAGCCCGCTCGACAGCGGGATACTTACTGTAAAAATCTCAGGATATACTGTATAACACTAACTGACTGACTGACTGATAATTATCCAGGTTCAGGCACTTCCACCCTGGCGATTTTGATGAAATTTTGCAAGTATATTGCTTTGGTGGTTCCTAATCGCGTTACAAAATTTTAGATCGATCCTACATATGTGTGGTATTCAATATATTTAGTTTTTTGACATTATTTTGTCGCGAAATTAAAAGCAATGGTAAAATAACAGCTTGTGTTCACGATGAAATATGGCTTAATATGTCAAGAGTTATACAGTCATAGTAATAGTAAAACGTGTTGGTTGCCAAGTTTTACTAGTAGGCTATAAGGAAAGGCAATGTATACTCACACATAAGCTTTTGGTTTCTAATGTGCAGTATTACCCCCTAAGCTGACTGCTCTCCCAGTGCTTCCTAATGGTATATCTACAATAAGGTTACTCACTCTGCTATGTTAGGGGGATCAGGAGAATTAATTTTAGTTACACAAAGCAGTGTGTTGTGTCCTATTGCAGTTGTTACTCACTGTGGATTGCAAAATGTTTTATAGTTGACCTACAGAATAATACAGTAGTTGCATGTATTTAAGGAGCCCGCTCTGGCCTACCGCCTAAGGAGTACATATATTACATATTCACATAGGATTCACTGGGAAGAGATTTTCCGCTTGACGACGGGGTAATACCTATAGAAGGAAACTAAATTTGTTATTTGGCTCTATTCGTTGTGATTTATCTGGTTGTGCATCATGGGCATTTTTTATAAATATTCGGTAATCGTATCTTATATCTTGTAAACGTGCTTGATAATGAAAATATTTGCTTCATATTATATTTTTGTTAGTGGTAGCTAAGTTGCATTTTTTATTATGTGGGGCGAGCCACAAAGTCAGCTAGCGTTACAGTTTAGACAATATTGTTTAGTTTACTTACTGCTGACTGACATAGTTCTTTGTAATAGTCTTGGCTAGGCTTTTTCCCCCGGGCTCCTTCCAGCCAGCTTGCTGGCTTTCTAGTTTCTTCAAAGGACATAACCTTCACCCGAATGCAAATATAGGAAAGACAGACTATATGTTTTTTGGCTCAGATGGGGAAACTATCACCGGGGATGAATTAAAAATAGACAGCATTTGAATATCTTTCTCTTCTTGCAAATGTGTATATACTTAGGACTACCTTTGCCCTGTACAAAGGACAATATTATAAAATGCATGCAAGCTAAAACTTACAAAATACGAGCTAAAACTCAACCGCCTCAGGACGAAGGGCTTTGGGATTGATGAAGTTGCCCTTGACGTAATAGCAAAGATCTGGAAGCATGTGTGAACACCCGCAGTCTTATATGGAATAAGCACTCGGGGTAACAGACGTTTCGGTCTAAGACGTTTTGGCCTAGGACGTTTCGGCCCAATGACTGGAACATCCAATTTGCTTGTCGGACGTTTTGGCCCAAAGAGTCAATCAATCCCATGAATACATCAAATTGAGTTTTGCATTCTTGCAGTAATTAATTATTACACTTTGCAATATGTACAGTAGGTCATTCACACTCAACTCACACATTCATTATTTTAATTAATTAAACTGCTTGATCCCCAATCGCTATTATACTGCGCAATATAGTATCTGTTGGAGAAATGGGCTTGTATGTTATTAATTGGCCTTATAATAAAGAGGTCATACAGTCACAACGTGTAGAATCGCTATCACTTTTTTTTAGTTAATGGATTATTTTAATTAACATCCTATAGAAAGATACTGTATTGTTGCAATTTTAAATCAATTATTTTATATTTTATTTTGAATTATTTTATTTAACTTCAATTGTTATGTTCTTCAACTATTTTAAATTATGTCATCATCATCACATCATTTTAATCTAACAATTTTAACAATATTATTTGTGTCATATTGTACCACACTCCATTGGTAGTGTTCACTGCACTTTGATTTTACTCGTTATTTTATGTATTATGTATTTTATTTATGTAAATTAAAGCCACCGGGGCGAAAAATTCCGGATGATGAAATGAAAATAATGTTTGCTTACTGTCTGGGTTGTAGAGTAGAGTGATAATACAGAAAGTACGTCTTTGTTAGTTGGCCCTTCCTATTGAAATTGAATGCATTACCAGGCCATCCCTATACATTTTTTTCATGAGTTCCAGCTGGCGTTTTTATCATTGCGCCTATGGTAAATTTCGTGTTTTGGGGCTATTTTTCGAAATAAAACAAGTTGAGATGTTTCAATTTAAACCGCGATTTCACAAGTACCCATAGAAATCTATTTTCAAGGTCCATGCAAAATTTTATCAAAATCGTTAGAGCCGTTTTTGGTCTAGGACAGTAGCCAGTAGTCAGTAGCCCGTAGTCAGTAGTCAGTACCTTTTTTTCTTACAGTAATCAAGTCTAACGCTAATTATATTTATAAACAATTCCATTGTCATGTCCATTCTTCGCAAGTGTTTAATTATAATTTTTAGCTTGAGAGACATTTAGAGTTCAAAATTAAGGAAAATTATATTTTATTTGACTGGAGTGATAATATAAGATAGGATATTCAAGCAATAAAGTCTGGCAGTATCATTTATTTCCCTCCACACCCTAGCGTGTCTTAAGTATATGATATCTCAAAAGGGGAGGTTTGGATTCACTGCATAAATGCAGTTCACGAAACTTCCCCCGAATTAATATTTATAATTGGATTTCCATTTATTATAATTTGTGTTTGAACAATTTTTATTCTGTCTAGTACCAAAAATAATCACAATTCTAACAAGATACATATTTACTGAATCATTTGCTACGTATATTATAGCAGTTTATCCAATCATTATAATTTCATTCATCATAATTCATTCAGATTTCATTCATAATTCTTTCAGTCACAGTATATATTTACAACCCATCTGTAAAACTGGCCAGAAACCGTTCGAATCCAAATGATATGATTATTATTACTTAAACCAGACATCAATTATTATATTATTCATAAGTATTAGTATGTATATGTCCATAGAACACAGCAAATTTTATAGTGAAATTAACAGTAAAATTAAAGCGTCAATGAGTGGTTTTTTATACTTACGTGAAGATAATCCCAGCCACTTTCTATATCAATAAAATCCCATGTGAGGACAATATCACTACCGGCAGGTCCGTGGATATGGTAACCGCATTCCAGTCTGTTTCTGTAAAGGTTCGGATGGTTTGGAGACTGGATGAGTCCGGTTGTAGCATCGTAATAGTTAGCGGGACAAGCTGAAATATATAATATTCAAATTATATTACAGCTGACAGTAGTCATAACGGAATAAAGATAAAAATAATTAAAATAAAATACTAGCCAAGTAAACTTATCATCGGCCTTTAGGCCATGGATTTCGAGAGGTAATTCTGAGGAGGTGGTCCTATAAAATAAAGCATTATTACTGCCGAAATGAAAATTTACCTAGCACCCTTGAGGCGCGGCGCTTGAACCCAGATTCTAATTGAAGTTTCTAAAAGAACTGAACAGTAAAATAATGTTTTACTTAGCATAATAATTATAACTACTCGGTATTCTTATTATATAAGTTATTGTTCATAAAATATATCTTTATAGCGTTGCGGCACGAGTTATTGGCGGTTGAGGTGTTGTGTTTCCCAACACCAGGGAGGAAATAATAAACAACGGCCGCAATAACTATTTACATCATGTCGTCAAATGTATAGCACATTTCAGCGTTTCCGGTATGACCCGGGTATTTATGTAAAGAATGAACGCAGAAACCGAGATTCACCGCTCTCTCACAGCACTCTAATCGCTCTCTCACAGTATGAGTACTGTCACCGCAATCTCTCACAGTACTGTCACCGCGCTCTCACAGTACTGTCACCGCAATCTCTCACAGTACTGTCACCGCTCTCTCACAACACTGTCACCGCTCTCTCACAGTACTGTCACCGCTCTCTCACAGTACTGCCGCCGCTCTCTCACAGTACTGCCGCCGCTCTCTCACAATACTGTCACCACTCTATCACAGCACTCTAACCGCTCTATCACAGCACTGTAACTGCTCTCTCACAGCGCTGTCACCATTCTATCACAGCACTATAACCGCTCTCTCACAGTACTGTCACCGCTCTCTCACAGTACTGCCGCCGCTCTCTCACAGTACTGCCGCTGCTCTCTCACAATACTGTCACCACTCTATCACAGCACTCTAACCGCTCTATCACAGCACTGTAACTGCTCTCTCACAGCGCTGTCACCATTCTATCACAGCACTATAACCGCTCTCTCACAGTACTGTAACTGCTCTCTCACAGTACTGTCACCGCTCTCTCACAGTACTGTCACCGCTCTCTCACAGTACTGTCACCGCTCTCTCACAGTACTGCCGCCGCTCTCTCACAACACTGTCACCACTCTATCACAGCACTCTAACCGCTCTCTCACAGTACTGTAACTGCTCTCTCACAGTACTGTCACCGCTCTCTCACAGTACTGTCAGCACTCTCTCACAGTACTGCCGCCGCTCTCTCACAGCGCTGTCACCATTCTATCACAGCACTATAACCGCTCTCTCACAGTACTGTCACTGCTCTCTCACAGTACTGTCAGCACTCTCTCACAGTACTGCCGCCGCTCTCTCACAGCGCTGTCACCATTCTATCACAGCATTCTAACCGCTCTCTCACAATACTGTCACCACTCTCTCACAGTACTGTCACCGCTCTCTCACAGTGCTGTCACTGCTCTCTCACAGTACTGTCACCGCTCTCTCACAGTACTGTCACCACTCTCTCACAGCACTGTCACCGCTCTCTCACAGTACTGTCAGCACTCTCTAACAGTACTGCCGCCGCTGTCTCACAACACTGTCACCACTCTATCACAGCACTCTAACCGCTCTCTCACAGCACTGTCACCACTCTCTCACAGTACTGCTGCCGCTCTCTCACAACACTGTCACCACTCTATCACAGCACTCTAACCGCTCTCTCATAGCACTGTCACCACTCTCTCACAGTACTGTCACCACTCTCTCTCAGTACTGTCACCACTCTATCACAGCACTATAACCGCTCTCTCACAGTACTGTAACCACTCTATCACAGCACTATAACCGCTCTCTCACAGTACTGTCACCACTCTCTCACAGCACTGTCACCATTCTCTCACAGCACTGTCACCACACTGTCACTGCGCTGTAACCGCTCTATCACAGCACTGCCACCGCTCTCTCACAGCACTGTAACCACTCTCTAACAGCACTGTCACCGCTCTCTCACAGTGATGTCACCGCTCTCTAACAGTGCTGTCACCGCTCTATAACAGCCCTGTCACCGCTCTCTCATAGCACTGTCACCGCTCTCTCACAGCACTGTAACCGCCCTCTCACAGTACTGTGACCGCTCTCTTACAGCACTGCAACCGCTCTCTCACAGTATTGTCACCACTCTCTCACAGCACTGTCACCACTCTCTCACAGCACTGTCACCACTCTCACACAATACTGTCACTGCTCTCTCACCGCGCCGTAACCGCTCTATCACAGCACTGTCACCGCTCTCTCACAGCACTGTAACCACTCTCTCACAGTACGGTCACCGCTCTCTCACCGCGCTGTAACCGCTCTATCACAGCACTGCCACTGCTCTCTCATAGCACTGTAACCGCTCTCTTACAGCACTGTAACCGCTCTCTAACAGTACTGTCACCACTCTCTCACAGCACTGTCACCACTCTCTCACCGCGCTGTCATCACTCTTTCAGAGCACTGTCACCATTCTCTCACAGTACTCTCACCGCTCTCTCACCGCGCCGTAACCACTCTCTCACAGCGCTGACAGCTCTCACAGACCAACACCCCCATATCAGCACATAAACACGCATTGGCAACACGGACAAAACACCTCCCTCTAAGCATATAAAACGACATTGTAAACACAGAAAAACACTCCCATATTAGCACATAAACACTCATTGGCAATACGGACCAACACCTACCTCTTAGCACATAAAACGACACTGTGAAGACGGACAAACACTCACATATTAGCACATAAACACGCATGTGGCAACATGGACCAACACCTCTCTCTTCGCACATAAAACGACATTGTGAACACGGACCAACACCCCTCATCAGCACATAAAAACGCATTGGCACACGGACCAAGACCTCCATATTAGCACATAAAAACACATTGGCAACACCGACCAATACCTCCAAATTAGCACATAAAAACACATTGGCAACACGAACCAACACCACGATATCAGAACATACAAACACATTGGCAACACGGACCAACAACCCCATATCAGAACATCAAAACACATTGGCAACTCAGACCAATGCCTCCATATTAGCACATCAAAACACATTGGCAACACGGACCAACACCACGATACCAGAACATAAAACGCATTGGCAACACGGACCAACATCCCCATATTAGAACTCACAAACACATTGGCAACCCGGACCAACACCACCATATCAGCACATCAAAACACATTGGCAAAACGGACCAACACCCCCATATCAGAACACACAAACACATTGGCAACACGGACCAACACCACCTTATCAGCACATAAAAACGCATTGGCAACACGGACCAAAATCCCCACATTAGAACACACCAACACAATGGCAACACGAACCAACACCACGATATCAGAACATCAAAACGCATTGGCAACACGGACCAACATCCCCATATTAGAACACACCAACACATTGGCAACACGAACCAACACCACGATATCAGAACATCAAAACGCATTGGCAACACGGACCAACATCCCCATATTAGAACACACCAACACATTGGCAACACGAACCAACACCACGATATCAGAACATCAAAACGCATTGGCAACACTGACCAACATCCCCATATTAGAACACACCAACACATTGGCAACACGGACCAACAACCCCATATCAGAACATTGGCAACTCAGACCAATGCCTCCATATTAGCACATCAAAACACATTGGCAACACGGACCAACACCACCATATCAGCACATAAAAACGCATTGGCAACACGGACCAACATCCCCATATTAGAACACACCAACACATTGGCAACACGAACCAACACCACGATATCAGAACATCAAAACGCATTGGCAACACTGACCAACATCCCCATATTAGAACACACCAACACATTGGCAACACGGACCAACAACCCCATATCAGAACATTGGCAACTCAGACCAATGCCTCCATATTAGCACATCAAAACACATTGGCAACACGGACCAACACCACGATACCAGAACATAAAACGCATTGGCAACACGGACCAACATCCCCATATTAGAACACACAAACACATTGGCAACACGGACCAACACCACCATATCAGAACATCAAAACACATTGGCAACACGGACCAACACCACCATATCAGCACATAAAAACGCATTGGCAACACGGACCAACATCCCCATATTAGAACACACCAACACATTGGCAACACGAACCAACACCACGATATCAGAACATCAAAACGCATTGGCGACACGGACCAACATCCCCATATTAGAACACACCAACACATTGGCAACACGAACCAACACCACGATATCAGAACAACAAAACGCATTGGCAACACGGACCAACATCCCCATATTAGAACACACCAACACATTGGCAACACGGACTAACACCACCATATCAGAACATCAAAACATATTGGCAACACGTACTAACACCACCGTATTAGAACATCAAAACGCATTAGGCAACACGGACCAACACTACCCTATCAGCACATAAAAACACATTGGTAACACGGACCAACAAAACGATATCAGAACATCAAAACGCATTGGCAACACGGACCAACACCCCCATATCAGCACATAAAAACGCATTGGCAACACGGACCAACACCCCCATATCAGAACACACCAACACATTGGCAACACGGACCAACACCACCATATCAGAACATCAAAACACATTGGCAACGCGACCAAGTTAGAGAATAATAACTATATGCCAGGATAATACTTACTAATACCAGGTGTGGTGTCCGACCAGTTGGAACCACAGAGTGCGTGGAGAGGTAGGGTAGCTACTAGGATTAGCCACAACATCGTCGTTGGTTTGTTGTTGGAGTTTCTCGAGAAGTTTAAGTGATAAATGAAATTTAACTTTATTTTACGTTTCAAATGAGCGAGGTCTTTATATAGTTTTTAGGAAAATAATTGCCGTAATTTTCCTTGGAGCAATGCGGGGTAAATTAATAATGATTGTAGCAAATTATTTTACACATGTAATAATTCCTCCGTAGCAAGCATGATAGAGCTAGAGAAATAGCGTATTAAATTGCATAATTTGTGTATTTAATTGTACAATTAGTTGTTACATTACAGGGTGTGTGCCACGTTATAGGATTCGCTTTAACACAATTCGCGGTTATCACATGACTTTGAATTTAAATTTAATTTGGCAGTTTAATTTTGGGATAGAATTAACATATATATTATACATTAGCATTTCTGTCAAGTGTGATTTTATAAGTGAATTAAATATAATTCTATAATAAATGTGTTAACCCTACTAAACCCGGGCGGTCAATATGACCCCCCCGTGGTTTTTTTATTATAATTCTGAAATAAACGCAGTTGGGAATCTGAAATTTTATGACTTTTCCTAAAAATCTATTGTATTCCTAGAAGTGAAAGCCGTTTTCAAAAATACTGGGTCGTTTTCGAGTTATAGCACCATTTTTTAACCCTACTTTTGGCACTTTTTATGAGACGTTTTTTGAAAATTACATTTCATTAAATATGAATTGCAACATGTCTATTTTTGATTTGCACCGGTTTTTTGGTTTTCGGAATTGGATGGAATTCATATAAATTGATTTAGAAATTTTAAACTTGTTTTTTTCGGCGGGTGCCAAATTTTGGTGCCAGTACCAAATTTTGAAATATGTCTATTTTGTAAATTGATTGTTTGAAACTTGTTTTTTACGCAATTGGGGTTATTTGGGGTTCTGATGAAATATATACGAGTTGCACCAAGCGTATCAAACTTGTAATTTTCGGTGCTGTGTGCAAATTTTAGTGCTAGCACGAAATTTTGAAAATCCATTCAATAGATAAAATTTCTTGTGACAATTTATTTCTTGCGTTTTCGAGGTTTATGGCTGTTCTGAATTCAATGGAATATATAATTATCGAACTAGACATCTCGAACTTGTATTTTTCGGAAGTGGGTGCAAATGTGGTGCTAGCATCAAATTTTGAAAACCATCAAATGTATCAATTGATTGTGTCATCTTGTTTCTCGCGTTATACGGGTTTGTTAGGGTTCTGAATTCAAGAAAAATCAGTAAAAATTTCATAAGAGTTTTCAAACTTGTATTTTTCGACGGTGGGTGAAAATTGTTGTGCCAGCACCAAATTTTGGAAAACGAGCAAATTGATCAGTAGATAGTATCATCTTGTTTCTTGCGTTATACGGGTTTATCAGGGTCCTGAATCTGATGGAATCAATAAAAACAGCACTGGTTATCGCAAACTTTACTTTTTGGTGATGGGTACGAAATTTGGTGCTGGCACCAAAATTTCACAAATTACGCCGAAAAATACAAGTAGCCATGATCTGGCATATTTGAAATGTATTCCATTAGAATCAGAGCCCTAGAAAACCTGAAAATGTGAATTTATAGCATCGTATAAGTGAATTAAAAATTTTGTGTTCTAACTGAAAAGTGCTGGTTACTTTTTTTTTTTTCATTTTTTCCTACGCATAGAGGACTAAACAGCCATTTATAGTAATCATATCATTTTTAATGATTTTCCAATGTATTTTGCGCCCCAGAAAACCTGTATTGAAAAACAATTATCCGAAAAATGCAACTTTCAAATTTTGTGAAAATTGTGCACTACTTGTAATTTTGGTGCTGCAATATTGACACCCCAGTACATTTTTTCAAAGATATTTTTTTTCGGTCGGATCCAGACTAGTGATACCTACGTACTGTACAAACAACAAATCAGACGTTTTCGTTAATATTTGTAGATTTTAGAGGGATGGGTCTATATGACCCCCCCCCCCCGGTAATTGTACAGCATTTTATAGCCCGGTACTAATAGGGTTAAAGCATGATTGATAAAATTCATGATTTAAAAAAAATCAAAAATATCTGATTTTTTTTTATTTTTATATGTGATTTAAATCATGATTTAAATCAATGATTTAAATCAAATGATGTAATTCAAACATCCCCTGCATGGGTGATAGGGAGTTGTGGCGGCGCAATTTTGTCGACAAGCCGGCACAGTATTTTTAAAAATTCAGCTGCAATGCAGTATGCCGATCCTAGCTAGTTGGCATTCGGGATACCTGATGATTTTTCATTTATCAGAAAAACTTGTCAAAGATTACAGTAGTGACGATACGAAACTTGGTTTTGAAAATTTCAGATCAGTTTATAGGTCTATTTATTGCAAGGGAATGTTATATTAAATTTGGTAATGAATCATCATTTTACAGTAACGGATTCAAAACAAAACTTGGGAAAAAGACTCCTGGGAAAATTCTAAGAGATACAAAATATCAAAATTGCCGTAGCTCCTATATAATAATTCAAGGCTATTCATTTGAATCAGTGCAATGAGATGAGTCATATTTCAGTTAATGATGCAACAAATGCTTCATGTTTTTCATCAAAATTATTATTATACAGTATATCTTGTGTTTTATCAGTGTCCACGATATATTAGTTAGGTGCAGCTCCAATTCTTGGACTGTGTTAATTTATTTTCCCCCGGCACTTTAGAATTATCCGGATTGGTTTTGAAACGTTGCTTTAATATGAGAATTTCACTATGACTCCTTTCATTATCTTTTCATAAGATCAAAATTTCTAAAATGATCGCATAATTAACATTTTCATATTTAATTTCTCCTACGCGGATAGAATTCACTCAAGGGAATTATTTATGTGGGTTTAAGTTACTCTGAGCAGCCTATCATTATAGTGAATTTTAATTGTTTTGAATTTTAACAATTGTTAATTATTAATCTGACGCATATTATATTTATTGTTTCACTAACTACAGTAATTTCACCAATTTACAACCCAAATTAAATTTGCCACAGTTTGAGTTTGTGTTTTATGTAATTTATTATATCTCAACAATAGACGAAACGAGGAAATATTCTAATAACGATTGTCTATCTATGTGTAAGTTTTCCATTTCACCATTCTTATTCGTTTCAGTCTGGGAATAAATTTCGGTTTGCCTATGTTTCATTAGACTAGTTGTCAATGTCCAGGTAAGAAACCATTAGGTTTCCATGACAATACAAAATTATCGGGTTAGGACTTTGTATAAAGTACTTTCAAAAGAAAGTATAAGTTAGGACTTTAGCGCTCCCGGAGTTTATGCAAACGGTTTTATTTTTGTGTTCGATGTGAAATTGGTTATTTGCGAAACTGAGGGGTATTCGCAATCAATATTTTCGGTCTTACAATCATTTAGCACTTAGTACAAATTGAATATAAGTGTGATTGACAAACCAACGAAAATCAAAATAACACAAGAGAAAGTAAAAATCATTATTGATAATAGGTAAAAAAAATTAAAATATAGCATACAATAAAAGTCAGAAAAACCGACGTAATGATTGATGTAAAGGAACTTTCATATTTTACCGATTTATAACTGATGTTACACGAATAACGATTGAATTGTATTATTTTTTCCTGCAAATATTGTAAATTGATAAAAGTGAAACTATAACTATTTTACATGATTGTTTGAAAGGTTTCACATAAGCAGTATTTATGTACCGAGCGAGGGTGGCGAGGGATGTTTCCATAAATATACAAGGGTCATTCATTCATAAACGTTGACAGTGCCCTTTTCACAAAATGGTGCCATTTTGTTAAATTATGTCAATTTAAGGGCGTTCTGAATGCTTAATTATTAGCGTTAATATTGTAATGTTTAGGAATATTAATGAAATTCATATCCTTTTTATGCAATTAATTGCAGTTGGTACATCAACTAAACTTACACTTCGCCTACAATCAATGGTTATCAGTAATGGGAAATACTATCAATATTTGTTATAGAAGTTTATTGTTACTAAGTTAGTGATTATTACTTAGCTGCGTTACGAGGATATCACCACATTGAGAAGTTGTTAATTTTCATAAAAATAGCGCACGTTTAGGTACGCCTATAATGCACTAATTATTTCAATTTACCTGCTATAAAAGAAAAGGCAACTTTGTGGAATAAAATTACGCATTACTCTACATAAAAACAAATAGAGTTTTCTCTTTAACCATAAAATTGTTTCACTAATATTTTCACAAATTTAGAACCTCAATTTGGGGTATCTCAACAATTAGACCGGATGAATTATGAAATAACGATTGTCAATATATCTAGGTATTTCCATTGCACGGCAATTACTCACTACATAATAATATGTCGCCTGTGCAATAAATTGAAATACATTGTATGGATGTCCAGGTAAGAAACCATTACGTTTCCATGACAATACACAGTTATCGGGTTAGGACTTTGTATAGAGTACTTTCAAAGACTATCTAAAAGTAATAAGTTAAGACTTTAGCGCCCCCGCAGTTTGTGCAAAACGCTTTTATTATTAGGTTATACGTGTACAATTGGCTATTGGCGAAACGGAGGGGTATTCGCAATTAACATTCAGCGAGTTAGCGTATTAGGGTATTTGCGGTCTTATAATCATTTAGCACTTGGTAGTTGGTACAATTGCAATTGGAATGTAAGTGTAAGAAGTGTGTTTGTAAGTTAGCATTATGGGTTTCACAAGTACAGGAGATTCTTTTTCATTTCGGGGTGATATAGCCCTTCTAGGAATTGATGATTGTACAAAGGTGATAGATAATATTGCAGTTGGGAAAGTGGCAATCGAGGAATTAGTTTTAACTGTACAGAAATTCTAGAACGGTGTATCCTACATGGGTTACAGTGAGTCAAAACAAAAGTGTAATAATTGCTGAATCGATCTACTACGTTGGTTATTTTATACAAGCTGGGTCAGTTGCAGTTGATGAAAGAAAATTATTGGCTATTCAATAATTTCCGAGTCCATCTAATCGATCAGACCTCCGATCATTGTTGGGTCTAGCAAACCAATTATTATCCTTCGTTCCTAATTTGGCATTTTCCCTTCATGAGTTTAGAGATATACTTCGAACAATTCGAACTAAAAACCAATTCAAATGGTTGCCTGAACATGAAATTGCTTTTAAGGAAATGAAGGAATTGTTGACATTACCACCAGTAGCAGGAATGTTTGAATTCGAGTTGCCACTCATATTATATACAGATGCAAAACTGGTCATGGATATGTTCTATTACAAACTAACAAAAACTTAGATATTAACTCTGCTGTTATGATTCAATGCGGTAGTCGTTTCCTTTCAACTGCGGAAAAAAACTATGCAACTGTTGAACTCAAAACCTTAGTAATTTATTGGGCTTAAAAAAAAGCTCGGGTTTAACTTGAAGATTGCCCCAATTTTCATGGTTATTACTGATCACCGAGCATTATTTTCTTTATTTAATAGTCAATCTATTGCAGAGATAGAAAATCGTAGAATCCAGAATTGGCGTTCAAAAATGAATATATTTAACTTCACAGTTGAATGGAGAAAAGGTAAAAGCAACGAAATAGCAGATGCACTTTCAAGGTCACCAGTGTTTCAACCTGAAAAAGAAGACCACGAGGAAGCCTTGGAATTTGAAGCCATTTGCTCTGATACAATTAAAGAAATTTCTGCTATTTACAAGATTACAATTTAACTAAGTTACAACAATATGCCCACAAAGATGAAAAATACCATCATCATCACTTATTCAGGCTATAGTTTCGGAAAATTTTTCCGAAAAATTTCTTTCTAACACCATACAAAAAATAGCTAATGAATTAACAGTCCAAGCTGGTCTCGTTTTACGTGGAGAACGCTTAGTTCCTCCAACAAATTCGATTGGAGACATTTTGAAGAACTTATATGCAGCTCACATGGGTGCAGACAAAATGAAATGTGAAATTCTATATTGGCCTTCACTATCAAAGAATATGGAAGATATTGTAAACAATTGTTTTGAATGCCAACGTACACATCCATCCTTACCCTCCGAACCTCTGATATCACATGATTTGGCATCAAGACAAATGGAAGAAATACGTCTAGATTTCGGAAAATTGGCTTAGATAGCTTTAGTGGTTATATTTGGATATGGTAATATGCCAAAGACAACCCATCATCATCATAATATGATGATGATGGGTTGTCTTTAGCATATTATTACAAAAAATACCAAATTTCGAAAATAAATCGAGCAGAGTTTTCTTTAAATATTATTTAAAGAAAACTCTGCTCGATTTATTTTCGAAATTTGGTATTTTTTGTAATAAATTTAGATCAGATGGTGCAAACATTTTCAATTCATCAGAATTGAAACATTTTTTTGAATTGTGGGGTATCACTTGGATACCGAGCTCGCCACGATATCCACAAGCAAATGGCATGGCTGAAGCAGCTTTTAAGAAGCTAAGTAGTTATTGGAAGATATATATGACCCCAATTTTTGAGATGCATTCGCTGGCGCAATTCTAGAACTAAATGCATGCAACAATACATTCATCTACAATTGTAGCTCTAGCTTGCTACAACTCTAGCTTGATGTTTGGCCATCGTCTTAGAACTCAATTACCTGCACATCCTGAGACATTAGAACCATTATCCCATGAAGTTTTCAAGAAGGCAATAGACCATCGATCAAAACACACTCAAAATCAGAAACACAGTTTTGACAAAAATACACGAGAAGCAACAACATTATTAAATCAAAACCACTGTGTGTTGATCTATTCTCCCCAAACTTCTAGGTGGGATACTCCAGCTGCTATTGTGTGACAATGCAATATTCGGACAACTCTTTGATTTATCACTCTCAGCGTTTCAAAGTTGTTTGGTTTTGGCTAAAATTTGGCATATAGGTGCCTAAAATGCTATTCTACATGACAGATCAGAAATTTTTTTTTTTCGCTATATAATATTAGTTAATACTAGTTAACAATAACAAAAACTTGGTTGCGCTTAAAACTCTAAGGCTTTTAAAGTTTTGAATCTAATCACATGAAAGTTTTTTTATATGATAGATCAAAGATAGGGCAACATAACTATCAGGCGAAATTTTGTTAAAATAATTCTGCACCGCTAGGTGTCGCTGCAAATTTATGCTAATTTTAGGTTTGTTTCAAATAGTATTAAATTTTATTAACAAAAAATTTCGAAAAGTTGTCCGATTCTATTATGCAGGGTGGCTATTTAGTCACCCACAGAAAGTTTCAGACTAATTACTCAAAAATTGTAGAAGTGGTAGGGTTTTGAAGTTGACAATTTCATAAAAAAAATATTTGGAGATAATCTACCTTTCATTATACATAGTAATAGTAATTTCAATAGGAATCCCTAAATGGAAATTTATATAACTTGAAAACTAAAAGAGCTATTAAATAGCGGTTTTCAGATTTGGAAACACCATTCAATGGTGTATTATAATAGACCATAAAAGAAATTTCGACATATTTTGTACCCCCCCCCCCCCCCCCCCCCCTTAATTTAAACAACATTATTGCTACCCTTATGTTCGCGCTTTCAGACCTTTGGCAGTTTAACCCGCCAAATTAGAATGTCT
>JAUCBJ010005534.1:0-34698 GCA_032718475.1 Nemertoderma westbladi
TACGCTTTATACTTTAATCATAAGCAGTATCGTTGCGTTTAGTATAAGTCTTAGTTCTGTTTAAATAGATAAAGCGCCACGTCCTAAAGGAACTGTTAATATTTCCCGAAAGCCAATAATATCTGTCAGAGATTAATTATTAACGATCTATCGAATAATACATTAGGTATACACTGCAACCTTACACTGTAATAATACAATTCAAGCATCCGAATTCAGTCTCCCGGGTGTAGATCCATCGGGTGAATGATCGCGCATGGGCTGACTTCGGCTAGTGTTTTGCGTATTAGCATAAATTATTGTCGTATGCTAAAGTGGTTTTAATTAACTAAAAGACATATAAATTTTGGCAGGTTAAACTGCTAAAGGTCTTCAAAAGCGCGAACAGTCAGTTCAAAGATCGCGCGCTGACCAAGCTCAGTCTTAGAGACTCAGCTGCGGAGAAACTGAGTAGCGCTGGATTTGCCGTGTTTCAAGACGTTTGTATACAGAACTCACATTCATCTGTTATACAAAGACCCCGAATACCTACAGGTTATTCTGTCGTGGAAATACAGACAGTGGGTCCACTTACGGAAACCGACGCACCAACTTCGTCTATGCAGCTGGAGGATGAACCAGTATGCTTGGAATCCGAAGCGATTCAACCTACGGCTTCTCGGAGCAGTGACAATGATTATGTCATAGAGTGGTATCAAGGTCCACAGCGTCTCACAGCGTACGATTATCGACACGCCAACTACGTTTCCCGAAAACGTTGTCGATTATGCGCATCGAGAGACCACTTCACTCCTCTCGACTCGAGCGTACCTTGTTCCTATTTCCTCGAACAACCGATGATGGAAATATATTGTGCTTATTGCCGGCTTAATAACTCTCATATATTTGCCGTCTGCCCACAGTTTATGACTCAATGTCACTACTGCCAACTTAAAGGACACGAAAGTTACAATTGTCCCTTTAATCGCGATTTAGAGAGCGTAGACGAGATGATCACCCTGCGATACATCCGAGCTTGGGAAGCGAACGCAGATTTACATTGCGAATCCAGACATCGCTATTGCCCTGGACGAGCTTACGAGGGAGTTTACGCGTTCCATCCTTATCTATTCGCGTCGATTGAACAGAAAACACGCGTACCAAGTTACGAGTTAATGAAGCGTGTTGGTGAGTGTATTTCCACCAAGTTTGTCAGGAAATACCTGAGAAACGTTAATCCTAATGATATAACCACATATCACCTGATCAATTATATCCGTCAGGACCCTGAGTATGGCGACATTTTCGTGAACTCGCATCCTGAACTCCAGGAAGTATCTCGGCGCCCATATGAATACCGAACCCGAGAACGCGAGCTGGAGAGAACCATTAAACCGAGAAAGTTCCTCACCACTCACGGTCCACCCACCGCTAGTGTCCAGACGACCCGTCAAGGACCCGTAGGAGCTGCTGTCCTGAGACGCGCTCTAAAGGCCGTTAGACCTCACTCCACTGAGGTTGATATTAATCAACCAGGTACCTCGACCGGCGGGTATACCGATCGTAACCCTGCACCTTCTGATGCAATTATATTGCACCCTTCGCCTAGGAGCTACAGCCCACCTCGTAAAGTGGCTCGCCCCAAAGAGAAAAGGACTCTTGCTAGCCTCCAGAAACTGCGTAAACGCCGTCCGCGCAAGAAAGACTAACTGTTTAGAGTATTTTTATATTTTAGAAACTGTGATTTTGTATATTTTATAGACTTAAATCCCATTTTCTGGGAGCGGTGTAAAAGCTTTTGTGGGATAACTGATTCGTTTGCCTTGTTGGCCAGTTCCCCCCCAGTCGCTAAGAATACTCTCAAAGTGATCTACAGCTAAAAATAGTGCAAGTTACCAGCTTATTGGCTGATTTGCTGTACGCAGGCATCTGGGCTCTGTTTAATCGGCCAACAAGCCTAGGGAGGTTGCGTCATAGCCTTGTTTTGTATCTCCCAATAGAATTTGAGTTATCCTTGATGTTGACCTATCACAGAGTACTGAACTGAAAATTTCCTATCTCACTGCTCTTTCTCTGTGTTGAACGGGAGCTTCGTGGAATAAGGGAGTTGGTATCCTCGTATAGAGCAGTAGTCACGAGTTTTTCAAAGCCACGAAAGAACGGCTTTGTAGTGTTTTATGCTTTCTGCTTTTTAGCTCAACACTAGGAGGTTTAATTATAAGGACATATATCCTTTAACTGACTGATGATCAAACAAAACTGACCTGGCTGCAATTACGCATTTAACTCGCATTTGACGCACCTGACTGATGATCAAACAAAACTGACCTGGCGGCTGACCAAACGCACCTGATGACTGATTGATTGTCTTAACTCAAAACAACTGGCCCGATTGATCTGTCAATACTGTACTGCTATTTGTTATCGGTTATTCATTATATTTGTTGATGAATTATTATATTGGAATAACGAGAAATAACCCCAACACCCAATATTCTTGATATACCGAAGGTAAGAGAGAAAGGTTACCAATAACGATTGTGACTTATGTTAAAGTGGTTTGGAGTGAATCTAATGTTATTTGATAGACCCTACATGAGTCAGTCCGTGTTCCTTTTATATGTGATTAAAATCAGTGAAGATTGGCAGATTAGTGTGCAGTATTGTGCAGCATTGCGTATGAGCGAGTCTGTTAAAGAAGCAATTCCTAAAGAATGCGCCATATATGTTAATTATAATTAAGCCATATCGTTGTGAGTAGTTTAAGTCATAACTCTGTTTATATAGATAAAGCGCCACGTCCTAAAGGAACTGTTAATATTCCCGAAGGTGAATAATATTGTCAGAGATAATATAATACTGTCAGTCGAATAATACATTAGGCTTACATAGCAACAAAATTAAACCGTCGAACCCAATCTCCCGGGAATATCCAGCGGGTGAATGGTCGCGCACGGATTGGTTTCGACTAGTGTAGTGAATCAAATACTTGTCATAGGCTAAAAAGCGATTTAATATCTAGAAGACATCTTAATTTGGCGGGTTAAACTGCCAAAGGTCTGAAAGCGCGAACATCTTCTTTATAGCGAACATATTTCTTATATCTATAGTCGAGCAAAGAAAATTTGCTGCCAAATACGACGATCCTTCAAACATAGGAGTGCTAAATTTCAATTCGAGTTGTTTACTGTGTACGCAAGGTCTGTTCTAGAACATAATAGCCCAATCTGGAGCCCTACTCTCAATGGTGATATTATCAAATTAGAACGAGTCCAGCGTGACTTTACACGCTATTTACCTGGTTTACAAGGTTTGAGCTACGCTGCGAGACTGGAGTTGCTGAAGACCCGATCACTTGAAGAACGGCGTATTTACCTCGATTTGGTCGAAATGTTCAAAATATTAAGTGGTCGTAGCCCGTTTAGCAACCATAATCTGTTTCAGCTCAACAACAATGGTAGAACCAGGGGCCATTCCATGAAACTGTTAACTCCTCATTCAAATAGCCGTCTGCATCAGGTACACTTCACTATAAGAAATATTCCGGTGTGGAATTCGCTTCCATCAGCAGTTGTGACAGCACCCTCTTTGTGTTGCTTCCGTTCCCGCCTCAATGATGTCAGTTTGCTGATTCACTGTAAAGGGTCCTGGAAAGATTCAATGAATACAACCCACTTTGACTGTCTTGGGAATCCGTTATGGTTATCATGATAACGATAATCATATTATAATATTATTATGATCTTTAAATATATATTTTAAAACCTATACAGTATGTATAAATAGTATTTTATCTTATTTTATATGTAGAGTCCTTTAATAAACCTTTTTACTTACAGTGGTGCCTTGAATGGGCACGGCTGAGTGTTAATATAATATCATGTCTTCTATGTTTTACTTATCTTGATTGTGCATTTTAATGATATTTAAATTTTAATCTTGTTTTGCCATTATATAACAATTTCAATTTCAGGCCTATTTCGACAACTTCGGTTGGTCACAGTAAGTATGGGATAATAATAACAATAAGAATCCATAAAAACCTTCTGAAATTTTTTGAAAAACGTGGACAGAGCTGCTATAAATGTGCAAATCAATCTGATTGTCCATTGTCTATGTTTTCTGTGTCCAGTCCAACTTTTTCAAACACCCGCAGTACGGTACCGGTACTATTTCAGTATTTACTTATCAGGAAGGCCCAGGACAACTGAAGTCAGTTATATTGAAGTCACATTCTGGCGATAAGGCAGCACAAACTAAATTCCTCCGAATAACGGGAAGGGGATAAAATGGAAAATAAATAAATATTATAGTATACCAGTATGGCATACATTTGTTATTTTTATTCGTTAATATTTTCACTCGCTAAAACATATTTATTGCGCGTGAAAAATACCTTAATTGCGCATGAAAAATCCATTATTTACACGTTAAAAATGTATTTATTTACGTGTTAAAAATATATTTATTATGCGTTAAAAATACATTTATTACACGTTAAAAATGTATATATTACGCGTTAAAAATGTATTTATTACGCATTAAAAACAATTATTGCGCGTTAAAAATAAATTTATTACGCTTTAAAAATGTATTTATTACGTGTTAAAAATACATTTATTACGCGTTAAAAACAATTATTACGCGTTAAAAATAAATTTATTACTCGTTAAAAATGTATTTATTACGCGTTAAAAACAATTATTACGCGTTAATAATGTATTTATTACGCGTTAAAAACATTTATTACGCGTTAAAAACATTTATTACGCGTAAGGCATTGGTCAATCCCGACTAATTTATGCTCGTTAGCCATTGGTTAAAATTGGGAGGGAAATCAGTCTTTGTAATCTGGCAAGACAGCGTTCTACACACAACTAACAGTGTAGCAGTACTGCAGTAGGCTACTGGTGTACTGGAATCTGAAACAGTTCTGCTGACTGCTAGGCTCTTCTGGTGGGGTACCGTACGTACACCGCGTACTCTGTACAGTAATGTGTTTGTACAGTAATGTAGGTTCTGAGGTTGGCCTCTCTTACTGGAATATCATGGAATTCTTCATAGAAATCGAACCCATAGTGGAAAAAACTAAAGATTTTCCGTGGGTCGGCCTATGTCAGTATGTTACGAATTGAAAAATCAACTCTGGTGTTTCTAAGAAATTCAGGTTTTACCTGGAAACAGATTGCTACTGTGTTGGGTGTAAGTCAGTCCACCTGTAAGTCAAATGTTCGCGCTTTTAGACCTTTAGCAGTTTAACCTGCCAATTTTAGTTGTCCTCTTGTTTATAAATCGACTTTAGCCTATATCGATTATTTAGTGTACTGAAGTTACATTAGCCGAAGCCAGTCTGTGCGCGATCATTCACCCACAGTTAAGGGAGACTGGATTCGGGTGCTTTGAAAGTTATTGCAATGTAGACCTACGGTATTATTCGATTGATCGTTACTATATAATCTCTGACAATATTATTCACTTTCGGGGAAATATTAACAGTTCCTTTAGGACGTGGCGCTTTAAGTATAAAAACAGAGTTATGACTTATACTAATCACAACGAGATGGCCACAGAGTTTCGTAAATAGCGCATTCTTTAGGAGATGCTTTATTATCTGTCACACGACTTCACAGTACTTCACACTACTTCGCACTGATCTGCCGACCGTCACTGAATTTGATCATTAGGGATTATGAAATAGCATTTAATTCACACAAAAACCACTATAATGTAAGTCGCAATTGCTACCGGTAACCTGTTCCTCTTACCTTCAGTAATCAAGAAGATTGGGGGTTTTATGATTATTTATCGGTATTCTCCAAATATAACAACATATCCATCAATATAACAACAATTAATAACAGACCGTAAACAGAAGTAAAATAATGCGGTGAACAGTCAGTATGTGTTACATAATGCAGTTATGAAATGTGTATCCAAGTAAGGTAGTTGAATTGAATTGAGTATGATCAGGATAATAGATTTACGTTCCAATAATCAAAGCCATCTAATGTTTAGGCCAAAGTCTGAAACTTCCAAAAACAGAAGTACAGAAGATTCCAAGCCGATTCTGAGGCTCAGAAAGGTAAACAAAGACCGTAATGCATTGCGCGGGTTTCCATAGGCCCCTGTCCAACATAAAGTGAAAATCGCTCTGATTGGCTGAATAGGCAGAACATAGAGGTTCCACGTCTACAGGAAATCAGCTGACAGATTTCGTCATCTGAGCTCCAATCTTTTAGAGTATTATGCGCATTGCGGCAAAAATGACTTGTTATGTCCACAAAAGCACCTACACTGCGCATTGCGGGAAAAATGACATGTTATGTCCGCAAAAGCTTTTACAATAATGGTCCGTGTAAGACACTTTGAGTTACAGGGTCCGATGTCTGATGTTTCCGAGGATGACCTTAAACTACTAATATCGCAGCTCCACTCTGAGTTCCCAAATGCGGGGTGTCGCATGATTAACGCTTTAGTAGCCCTGAAATATGTCGTTGCAAAAGTCTCTCACCGCCACTGAAGAAATACTAACTTATTTGCTTTATTTACTTATAAAACTAATTGCAAATATAAAACATCTAGTTAATAATGAAATTAACAAAACACAAAGTGACAATCATAATTTTAGTTCAAAATTTAAAATATGTTTTATTAAAAAATTTCCGAAATTGCGTTCAATATAAATCAGTTATTTAATAATAACACAATTAATAATATTTACTAATATTTACTATTAAAAGTAAATTTTGTATAATAAATTATTAAAATAGGAAATTTTCGGAAAAATGTCCAGGAAATTTCTGGAAATTTATTCGGGAAATTTCCTTTCATTTCCTGACTCACATCCCTAGTAAGGCCATTTCTGGTAGGTACGGGGCACTACTAAAAAAATTAACAAATTTAATATTTAAACAAGGCAATATGAAAAACAATTTAACAGTTAAGTCTCTTAAGTCCAGTATATTGCATTCAGCATCGTCCAAAGCTAAGTCCAGACTCATAGTACGATTTAACGAACTGTGCAGTCATTTCTTCTTCCGAATTAATGTGCATACAGTAGGAAGAATTACTTGAAATGCACAAGTTGAGTAGGTGAGTCGACACTTACAGTTTTCAGAACACTCCTTAATAATAACACTCAGTTTAACGTTAATAGTTGGCCTCTGAGATCCAAACATCCACATTAATATATCCTTCTTATTAAGAACAAAGACTTTGTGTTCTACAGTATATGTCTGGTATCTAATAACAAGAATACGTTACCCACCCAGTAAATGATATCATCTTGTTTATCGTATCCATTCATCGTATCCGTTATCGCTCCATCCGATTCATGAATATTGCACTATCCCAGACTGTTGAGTCTTTTCTTAAAGTCTTTGGTTCAGTATCATTGAAATCTCGAATGATAATGAGTGGTTTACTAAAGCTGACGGTTTCTGGCCTCCCCCGTGGTGGACGTTGCCTCGTAGGCATTGAATGCCTAATCCTACCAGCAACACCTTGACGACCGGAAGCACCTGCTATACCAATTGATCTACCACTCATACCGGACAATGTCTGGAGAGGTCTACTGGCTGGATATGGCGAAAACGCCCTCTGAAGTTCAGTTAATAAACCTTATGGGCCTCCTGGGGAATCCGCCCTGTTGATAGTCCCACTGTTTCGGTTACCATTAACATTACTAATGGTTGTAGGCCTAGGCCTTTGTCTCGCCGCACCAGGAACCCAATATCTATCCTGGGATCTCAAAGTAGACCCACATTCACACACATGTTCACATTCAGGTTCACCTTCCATAATTCTGTAATGCAGTCAGCAGAATTGTTTCAGATTCCAGTACACCAGTAGCCTACTGCAGTTAGTACTGCTACACTGTTAGTTGTGTGTAGAACGCTGTCTTGCCAGATTACAAAGACTGATTTCCCTCCCAATTTTGACCAATGGCTAACGAGCATAAATTAGTGGGGATTGACCAATGCCTTACGCGTAATAAATGTTTTTAACGCGTAATAAATACATTTTTAACGCGTAATAATTGTTTTTAATGCGTAATAAATTTATTTTTAACGCGTAATAATTGTTTTTAATGCGTAAATAAATACATTTTTAACGTGTAAATAATGGATTTTTCATGCGCAATTAAGGTATTTTTCACGCGCAATAAATATGTTTTAGCGAGTGAAAATATTAACGAATAAAAATAACAAATGTATGCCATATACCAGGACCAGGCTGCCAGGACGGGTGCTTAGATCGTGGCTTTTCCAGTTAACATTATTCCATTTTGTATAAAACAAGTGATGTGGTTGGAGAAACCTGCTAGGGGCTGCTACTAAGCAGCAACCAATCACGTTAATCCTGTTTAACACAGAGTCAATGAGAATGGAATATTGCTAACATGAAAAAGTTCAGGTTGACATTATTCCAAAGTAATCAGGTATTACAGCAATTACGCTGCTACCTGCTAGTGTTAGTCAGTTACAGTAGTAATCGAGTAAGCCATATAATATTATATGGTCTGATGGTACAATACCAGGCATAATACTGTATATGCACAGATGCAAGAAACAAAACGTATGTACTGTAGTTTAAGTGGATTAGTTTAATTACAATGATGTAAACTGTAAATGAAATATTTATAGTTAAGTCCGGTTTAGTAATAAACATACTGTACTTACTTATACAATATCTCATTGAAGTACTTGCCACGTAGTAATATTCAATGTGGGCAAAATGCAAGGTCTCACATATCAGTTCATCACCCCGAAACTCGTGTTGCGTTTTATTCACACAACTTTTATGATTACCAACCACTTCCTGCAAACGGGGTGTAAATGATACGCCGTAACGACCCTGCAAACATTTTACGTTAATTACGCTAATCTAACGTTAGACTTTAGTCTGTTTTAGGTTAGAAAAATAAAGTTATAAAAATAACTTAGAACAAACGTTTTCTAACGTCTTATAATCGTTTAAAAACTACATATCTAAAATCAACTAAACCCAAACGTTAAACCGACGTTCAATTTTAACATCAATTTTTAACGTTATTTTGAAACGTCTGAGATTGGTTAAATTTAATCATGAACAAAAATGACTAAACACAAACGTTAAACAGACGTTGAATTTTAACATCAATTTTTAACGTTATTTTGAAACGTCTGACATTGGTTAAATTTAATCATGTACAAAAATCACTAAACCCAAACGTTAAACAAACGTTGAATTTTAACATAGATTTTTAACGTTATTTTGAAACGTCTGACATTGGTTAAATTTAATCATGAACATAAATCACTAAACCCAATATTAAACAAACGTTGAAATTTAACATCGATTTTTAATGTTAATTTAAAACGTCTGACATTGGTTAAATAGAATCATTCTTGTATTAGAAAATTGTAATTTAATTTAGTCACGTTAATATTTATTGCACCAGGTCCCCCGGAATATAGTGTTGTAATTCAGTGTCATGCAACTATCACTCAAGTTGTACCTTGTGGTCTTACTTTTGTACCTGGGGGGGAGGGGGTGTGGTCTTACTTTTTTCCCTGGGGGGGGGGGGGGGGGTCTTACTTTTGTACTAGGGGGTCTTACTTTTGTTTCAGGGGAGTCTTACTTTTGTGCCAGGGGGGTCTTACTTTTGTACTTGGCGGGGTCTTACTTTTTGTACCTGGAGGGGTCATACTTGGACTTACTTTTGTATCTGGGGGTCTTACACTACTTTTGTACCTAAGGGGGGGAGGTCTTACTTTTGTACCTGGACGTCTTACTTTTGTTCCAGGGGAGTCTTACCTTTGTACCTGGGCCACGTGGGTCTTACGTTTGTACCTGGTGGCCTTACGTTTGTACCAGGGGGTCTTAGTTTTGTACCAGGGGGTCTTACTTTTGTACCTTGGGGGGGGTCTTACGTTTGTACCTGGGGGCCTTACGTTTGTACCAGGGGGTCTTACTTTTGTACCAGGGGGATTTACTTTTGTACCTTGGGGGGGGGGGGGGGGTTTTACGTTTGTACCTGGGGGGTCTTACTTTTGTACCTGGGGTGGGTCTTACTTTTGTACCAGGGGGATTTACTTTTGTACCAGGGCGGGGAAGGGGGGGTCTTACTTTTGTAGGGTCTTTGGTCTTAAGGTGTTGGGTCTTGGGTCTTAGGTCTTTATTTTGTACTCCCATAATATAACTACTGTAACTGCAGGTCTGGGGGTCTTACTTTTGTAGGGTCTTTGGTCTTAAGGTGTTGGGTCTTGGGTCTTAGATCTTTATTTTGTACTCCCATAATATAACTACTGTAACTGCAGGTCTTTATTTTGTACTCCCATAATATAACTACTGTAACTGCAATATTAATTAGTTTACATGTTCTTCAATATATTATTGTGATGTGGATGTGCATTATTATTGAATTTATAACGATGCAATATTGAATATTTCTTTCAATTTTGGTATTATTTTTTTATACTGTAGTTTTGTTTATTTCTCATATTTTTGTTTATTGAAGTTTATTTAGTCAATACTGTATATAGTACAGTACGTTATGCCGATTTATATTACCGATATACCGTAAATTTAGCTTTGAATTATTTTTTATTCCGGGCAAAATTTGTTAAATAAGTTCATTTTCGACTGCCAATTATTTATATAAAAACGGCACTACGTTTATTCAGTGTGAGTGGCTAAATAAAATAAACACCATTCGTTACCATGGTTAAATTATTGGTGAGGTTTGATATACAGTGTAGTTAAGTTAATATAAACAATAAATTGGTTTCATTCTACCCCCAGCGTCTGCAAAAAACGCAAGTCTAACGTTAAATGACGTCAGACTCTAAATAGTTATTAATTTCCTATAATTTAATTTTAAATTATAAATTAAATTGTTTGATAACTAATAAATTTAAATAATTTAATCAAATGATTTATCTAACGTAGAGGCCAAATAGGTATGTGATAGTATTTTATATAAATCTAAACAAATTTCTTAGCAATTGATCAAAAGTCGTCATAATTCTTCTCAGAAATAATCCGCTATTTATTTTGCCTAAATGCATTGAAGGTTCCACTCCTAAGGTATAGTAGGTGTAGGGGCGTAGGCGTAGGCTGTGTAGGTTAGTGTTAGGTCCCCCCCAGTCCCATGCAGGTCCACCAAGTAACTACCGCTGTGGTCCATGAAGTAAATCTCAATCATACATGATCTTTTTTATGCTTTTGAATAAAAAATAACGTATTAGTGACGTATTTTTTAAACGTATTATTGACGTATTTTTTTAACGTATTTATTTAACGTAGTAACCCCGGCCAATAATACGTTAATTTAACGTAATGGTACGTTCATAAATAACGTTCATAAAATACGGCTGTTAACGTTATTTTCAGACATGAGTTAATTAGTATGATTTGAGTACAATTTATGTATATTTTTAACGTAGCAACCCCGGCCAATAATACGTTAATTTAACGTAAGGGCACGTTAAAAAATAACGTTGGAATGGTAGAATATTAACGTAAATTAACGTTAAATTAACGTCAAAATGTTTGCAGGGGATGGACAGCCAACGCCGACAACCATTATTAAAGCTAATTAATGTTATTTATTAATTGAGGGAAAGGAGCAGGTTACAGTGGAAGGTTAGTCTAACCAAAACAATAAACGAGAGTTACGAACTCAGGTTACATTTTCATATTTGCTGTTGTCGGCAGTGGTTGCCGGTTGTCGGCGTAGTGTTTACACCCGTGCAAACGCTACATACAGTACTATCCATTCAATTGGTCCAAGGTCTGTCTGTAGCATCCCCGAAACGCGAGTAGCAAAAAGAACAATGCTGGCAGGCTGGACAACGTGGAAATGGTTTAGTTTCGCTGTTGGTTCTCCTTTTATCAATTTTTTGTTTGTGTCTCGATAACACAGAGGTTGTTATACTTATTATCGCATAAATTACATTCCACTACTCTTTTAATCGTCTCATTACTTTTCCCATGCTGCCATGTAACTACTGTACCATGAGAAAGAATAAGGCCCCTTTAAGGCCTGAAGGCTTAAAGTATTGAATTAACAAACCTGATATCTATCTTAATACGGTAATTAGCTTTGCTGTACCTACTGTTCTTCTGCCTGACGCCTGAATGCTTTCGGTATAACTTGTATAATGAAACAGACAAAGGCCAGTCTCAAGGGTAGGTGTAGGGCCTAATAGAATAGTGAATACAGATACTGAGATATGGAATAATGTTAACCTGAACTTTTTCATGTTAGCAATATTCCATTCTCATTGACTCAGTGTTAAACAGGATTAACGCGATTGGTTGCTGGTGCTGCTTAGTAGCAGCTTTCTCCAACCACATCACATGTTTTATACAAAGTGTGGAATAATGTTAACTGGAAAAGCCACGATCTAAGCACCAGTGCTGCGAGGCCGAAATATGACAGCTTTTATGATATCGTATCGTATCACGTCACACTGTTGACTGAGATATTTCTATACAGGGGGGTCACACATTGAGTCCGCGCCCGGAGAGACTCATAAAAACTGAGATATTTCTCTTTAGGCTGAGATATTTCTCTACCGGGAGTCACACGTTGAGTGCGAGCCCGGAGAGACTCATAAAACTGAGATATTTCTCTTTAGACTGAGATATTTCTCTACAGGCTGACAGGGAGTCACACGTTGAAGGCGAGCCCGGAGAGACTCTTTAAACTGGAGATATACAGTACTGCAGTCTAGACAGTCAGGGCAGCAGGGAGATCATCAAATTTGAGAATACCTCAAATTTCAAATTATAGACCCAATTTTGGAATTACCTCAAATTTAATACAAGGTTAGGTTAATTCTCTAAATTTGAGTTTTACCCCAAATTTGAATTTCATAGCAGCATAGTCAGACTGTCAGATACAGACAGAAGTCATACCGGTAGTTGGCCTAGTTCAGTAGTTGTTAGCTTGTTACTGTATTGCAAAGGTAAAAAAATAAACTGATATATGCCTAGTGTCTGAGTGTTGTGAAATATAATATTTAAAACATATTCAGTAGGGCCTATTAGTTTAAAAAGGCTTATACTTAAAAACGCTACTGGTAGGGGTGCAGTGGGGTGGTATGTGGTATGATCAGATGGTAGACATATAAAACGAAGTACAGAGCTTAAAGAACTTATATTTTTATATTGTTACTTTTTTGCTTGAATATGCCCTAAAATCGGAGAAAAAGTAGTAGGCTTACTTTTTTTCCCTACTGGTAGGGAAAAAAGTTGTCCCCATAATATATGAATATTGTAACTTTTTGTTTGGCACAGCTTTTGCAAAGTCGGCAACACAGCAACCTGCAATAATATTGAATAATATTGCCACATAATACTGTAATAATTAGGGTTCGATCGGTGCCAAAATTTTGCCGGTGCCGGTGCCGGTGCCGGTGTCACATTGTAAATGCCGGTGCAGGTGCCGGTGCCGGTGTTTTTAAATGTTGGGCAAATTTGGCGTAATTCTATTTGAAAACGAAATAATATAAATTTTTGTGTAATCTATGTCTATTACATTAGGCCACACGCACACCTAACAGCCTAACCCTGTCACCTAATGAAATGCAGAAATGAGGCAGTGATGCAGTAAAGTACCACAGTCACAGATTGACAGAAGGTACAGTAGCTCAGTAGCTGGCCGACTATGTACTGAGCAATTTCTGAATTAATATTGTAATAGCTTAACCCAGCTGCCCAGCACACGGGTACAGCAGCAGAGCAACAAGTACGTACAATTCTACAACTGTACAATACTGTAAAATTATGATGTCACGCATTTATATAAAATGGTTTAGCTTTACAATAAAATGAATATAAAAGTTTAAATAAAACGATTGCATTAAAATTATATGTGTACAGTTACAGTAGGCCTACAGTATTTATATACGGGTATTACATAAAATACAGAAATAAGTAAGGCGCCAAGTACACTGTTTACACTAAGTAAGGTGTTATGATTCTGGGCTACCCTACCACTAGCTGACTAGTCAAGTAACTAGACTGCTAGACCAGTCAGCCAGTAGCAGAGTAGACAGACAGTCAAACAGCTATAGCCTTGTAGCTGACTGATAGCTTAGCCAGGCTGTCTGCAGTACCGGTACTGCAGTCAGGCAGTAGGCTTCAATTTTAACAGCAGCCAATCATTTTAAAAAACACCGGCACCGGCAATGTTTTTGCCGGTGCAGGTGCCGGTGCCGGTGGTGCCAAACACCGGCAATACCGGTGCCGGTGCCGGTGCACCGATCGAACCCTAGTAATAATGTACCATAGAGCCATAATTTTGTATTGATTTTACTTTTTATCCCGGTATAAAAAGTAAAATAAAACATTGGCACTTGTGTCAAATAGGGGACCCTCCTAGCTCCTAATCTGCTAATCCTGAAATCACCTAAACTAAAGTCACTTTCACTAGTGCCCGGTTACAGGGTGCAGGGTTAGCAAAGGAGCAGGTTACAGAGGTGAGTTGAAAGTAACCAAAAAACAATAAACAAGAGTTAGGAATATTGATATCACCTGCACTAAATTTCAGGATTAGCTGGTGATTTCAGGATTAGCAGATTTGGAGGGTCACCTATTTGATATGACACAAGTGGCAAAATATTTTTGGTGGAATTTCTAAAATTTCATTGAATGTGTTGATCAAAATTTTTGATCGAAATTTGAGCAAAATCCATCCCTACACACTATTGCAATGCAACTTTAGTGCCTGCAAGGTGTACTCCAGAGATGAGATAAAAGCCTCGAGAATAGGTTAGTGAAAAAGGTTATACTTTTTGCCCAAGTTATAAATGATTCTGGTTCCTCATAAGGTCAATTTAAAAGGATGTATGTATGTATAGTATAAACAAACAGTCACTTAGATTTCTAAAACATTTCAGATGTCTTGATAAGAAAGCAGAGTCTAAAGACTGTTTAAAATAATAGCGATTAATGATGATGATGTTTCTACTGTGTTCCAGGTCCAGCATGTTCCATATGTTAATGACCCTGATAAAGAAGAGGTGTTGTATGGAACATGCAGACATGGCAGCATGGGCAGATGGGCGGGGCATGGCCTTTGCTTCATAATTTTATATATATGGCCAGGTCATGATTGCATTGGATGTCTGGCTGGGATATTAAAATAGTCTGCGAGGATGTTGCACATTGTTGTAATGGAGCCGGAGGATCAGGTTTAGATCTTTACATATAATAAGTTTAAAGCACATTATCAAATTGAACTTTAATTGATGTATACTGCAGTAGGTAGTGGTTTCAACTTTAGAGTCTCCAGTCGTATAGAATAACTAACAAAAGAATCAAGTCCACATCACATATATTATATAAACCACGTCAATCTTTGCGGCAACATTTGTCTAGAAAGGCAGAAAGGGGCTCCAAACTGTGGAAGAATGATGGTACAGTGGTACAGTATTCCAATTGACAGATAGAGCTAGGGCAGGCGGATATTACATAAGTCTTCAGGCTGTCAGGAGAGGAATGGCTTCATTTGATATACAAAGTTTTAAAGAGGACATCAACAACCAGAAAACATATTTTTTTTGGAAGGTGTGTGATATGAATGATGAACAGAACAGATGAATGCCAGAATATGCAAACTTCCAAATTCTGGAATTGATTCAACATCTACAAGATTTGGTAGGCCTTCCTGAGTCTGTGACTGTGCAGCTGTGTGAGCTTGAATCTAGCAACAGTGAGGATTTGGTCTACTGCTCTTCTTACCAACAGTAAGGCGGTAAGGATAGCGAATTTCTCTAGTCTTCTGCATTTTTCTCACCAATCACTAACGGACTAAAGTTATTGACTGTAAGTTGCTGTGTTGTAAGGTTAAGCCTACCCTGCATACATGTCATGTCACAGGTTACAGTGGTCACCCATTCTCACCAAGCTCTATAAGCACTAAGCAGCAAAGCCTACTGCTGGCAGGCTGGTGATCTGGTGATGTTGTAAAGACTGGCGAAATTTGAGGTTTTGTCTCAAATTTGAGGTTTAACCTCAAATTTCAATTTTCGCCCCCAATAAAAGCATGTTTGCATCGGTGAAATATTTTATTGCATCGATAAAAGTTCTTATTTTACATTATATTTTAACATATTAAAAGTAGAAGTTGCTCCAACAGTTTCCCTAAGTCGCAGCAACACTCGATATTATGAGCCTAAAAATACCTCAAATTTGAACAAAAAACCCCAATTTTCGACAGTCTATTACCAGAATTCGAAATTTGGGGTAACCCCAAAATTGATGATCTCCCTGACTGCTAGACAGATAGAGGAGTCTACAGGGGAGTCACTCATTTAATTTTCCGGTTTATGAATGAAAGGTTTGTGCCAGTCCTGTCTGCCTGTCAACCTGTAGTATAGTCAGATAGTAGTAAAGTAGTCCTTGGTAATTACAGAATTATGTACTGATGTAAGTCTGTAAGTGCATTTCTGCAGTTCCTCTGTTACCGGTACGCGGTACTGAATCAGGTGAAATACTGAAACAGTTCCTATTCTGCAATTCAGTTAGGAGTAGGACTTACAGACTTAGGAACACTCAGACACTGCTGCACTGGCAACTCAGGAACTGGCCTGTCCTTCTCATGTCTGCATGTCAATCCTCGTTCCAGAATGGCTGTTTTTATTGTGTTTATGGACTGATGGCTGGATGGCGGATGGATGTAACTCGAAAAATTAACCCTTAATGCCCTGATGCCTTAGGCCTATTCATCCTACATCATTCATCTTCACATACACTCCAGTCTGGAATTTCCCTATAGGGAAACCTTTATTTCCCTATAGGGATATTTTTGCATAATCGGTATGGCGCATTCACTGAGCAGCTGACGCTGAGGACATAGCGCATTAAGCTGTTAAGTGCTGAAGTCTGAAGTGAGATATACTACACTAGGTTGTAGGTCATTCACCTCAACCCTCAGACCCTATCTTCAATATAACTACCGCACTGCCCCAAGGCAGCCAACTACTACCTTGGGGGTTTTACAGACAGGCGAAAATTAACTTTGCCTGTTTCCCTATAGCTGTATAGCAGTATAGGGAAACATATACAAACTGACAAACAAACTGAGAAACATTGCACATTTCATAACAGTTTAGATGGTTTGATGATAACTGATATACAGACTGACGGATATAACTGAAAACTGCACTGTGCTGCTGTGAGCTGAAATTCCAACGGCTTTGTCTGTTTGTTGTTGTGCTTTCTATCATTCTATGCCTCTACTGCTCTTACTACATACATACAGTAAGCAGTACATATATCATATAGCTATATAGATACCACTGTCTGACTGTGCAGTGCATGCATCTTCTTGTGGTATGTAACGTTCATAGTTCATACTGTCAGACTGTAGAATAATATAGCTGTATACAGTCGGGGAGAAGTTCAAATTTCAACTGAGTTGAAATTTAAAACTTTTTTTTAAAATTCAACTTTTAAGTTGTAAATTCAACTCTAAAATGGCAGGAGGTACAGAAGGCCCCCAAGACGTGACAGAAGGGGTGTTTTTAATGTTTTTATGGATGTAACTCGAAAAATTAACCCTCATTACAGCATTACCGACAGTCTGGTTCCCGGCTTAATTTGACATTTTGTCAAATTTGACATGTGGCATGTCAAATTTGTCACTAATGTCAAAATTGCCATTTCGTTGTTTAAATTCTATCTATAGACATAGTTAAAAGACAGATGTCATGGCTAATACGGGGGGTTTGACTAAATACGCCACCGACAACCACCGACACCTTTCGCATACCACCGACAACCACCGACAACAAAAGACACAAAACCGACACAAACCGACAGGTAAAATCACAAACCGACAACTTCGGCAATGTTAGTAAACTATTTCAGCAGTTCAGTACATGATTATACAATTTTTATTTCCAGTCCAAATATGACTACTAATACTACAAATATGTATAACTACGGGTGCAGGGGGGGGGGGGGGGGGGGGGGGGGGTCGGTGCCTACATACATACTGTAGTTCCCTAAGTCAGTAAGTTAGCTACTGCAGTAGTTTTATGTTGTCATTTTATTTATCTCACCTAGCCTACAGTACATTACCTCTAGATATTATATAAAGCATGTTGGTAAAGGGAACAGGTTTACATAAGCTTTCAAAGCGCCTTTGAACGATAGGCCTACTAACTAAATAACACCATGTTCGATTATTTGCCGAATTGTGAGTGGCCAAATTACAGTATGTACTCTAATTGAGAATGCTTTGCACGCGTATCGCATGCGTCACATCAAGAATGGACCACGAATAATTTTAAGCGTGGCGGCTATCAGCTATGCATGATGTGCCACGAACGAATGAACCACGAATTATTTTTTGCGATACTGCTTTATACGAATGCTTCCAAGCATTCGTATCACATGTGCCACAAAAGATGAGCCACGAATCGAGTCGAATATATTGACAACTGACAAGTGAAATCTCACATGCGATACGAATACTATACGCATTCGTTACCTAAATTATTCGGACTGACGAACCACAGACGAAGGCTTCACAAATCTTAAAATAACATTCCAGATTCCACGCACCTTTCAGCCTTTTACGAATGTTGTATGTGGCACTAATGCGTTACGCATGGGGATTTTTTACTGGGTATAATTTGTTATAAATATTAGGACTGGAAATAAAAATTGTATAATCATGTACTGAAATAGTTTACTAACATTGCCGAAGTTGTCAGTATACTGTCGGTTTGTGATTTTACCTGTCGGTTTGTGTCTTTTGTTGTCGGTGGTTGTCGGTGGTATGCGAAAGGTGTCGGTGGTTGTCGGTGGCGTATTTAGTCAAACCCAATACGGGTAGTTGGTTTGGTAGTTGATAGTACTTACCTTACTGACTTAATAGTTAAACAAATAGTTAATAGTAGGCCCTACTTTCTTTAGTTGTATTCAGTAAAAATATAATCAGGCAATGTACGTGTACGAGCAATCCAGCAATCCCTCTGTGAGCAAGTCGAGTTCGATGGAAATGCTACATATGCCTGCCTATCCCATGTGTAGCGACCGGGTAAAAACAGAAGCAATTGTAAAATTAACTGCGGAGCAACTGCGAGAAAAATTGACAGATATTTTGTCTAATTCAGTAATTGGCAGTCTGATTTCGTAGAATACTCAGAACTCCTTAAATTGTCCAAGAAAAAACATGAACTAGTCGATTTGTACTTCCAAATCCAACAAGATATGAGCAATAGGTACCATAGAAGAGGAGCCTGAAACTGATGAATAGTCTGTTCTGAATTGTATTGATATTGAGTTCCGAAATTGCTTTAGATATAATATAACAATGATTTGTGATCTTTAAATAATTTACAGATTCTTGTTTATTGTTAGGCCTAAAGATTGAGATTAAAGATTGCGGGTTAGTTATTAAATGTCATTTCCATGATTTCTATGCAGCCAGCTTTCAATCTTAACCTATGTTTGGCTCTGTCTCGCCGCAATATAATATTTATATAATTGATTAATTGACCCCTCACTCACCCCCCCCCCTGCCCCCCCCCCCCCCTTCCATTCGAAATAATAATGCCATATATAATTAAACTACGGTAAGCTACGAATGGTGAACTGGACTGTTATTTATCAAGTTAAATTAGGTTACTATTATTGTTATATTTTGTTATTGTTAGTTACAGTTATTAAACTGTTATTTAGTGGGGGGGGGGGGGGGGGGGGGCTGGACGCAATAAAATTGCATCCCTCTCCAGGCAGCCAGGGGAAATTGGACAGAATTAACAGTTGATTACTCTCAAAAATTAAACTGTAACCTGTTCTATTGTGTTTAGTATATTGTTTTGGTTAAAATAATGTGCCTTTGTAACCTGCTCCTTTCAGCCTTTCCAGAAGGAATCCGTAATTAAATATCCCATTTTTCATTTCATCAGTCATCAGTTGTCCAGTTTAAAATATAAAGGTATAATAATTAAAATTGATGTGGATCAATTAAACAGATTTAATAATAAACCTTCAACATCAAATCGTCTTATATATTTATACTAGTGGTATAATATTAAATGTCAAATTTGGAATGTCATGTCAAATTTGAATCTTGCAGAATTTAAAACGTAATTATTTAAAAAAATTCTTGGTGAATTTCAATTACCCCTGGTGAAAATGTTCAAATTTTTAAAAACATTTTAAGTGATTACATTTGCAAATTAGCTGAAATACTACGGGAATTTATTAGATGTATTTAATTAACGCTGAATGTCATAATTATTATACAATGGAATACCAGTAATGGATTCCATATTTCAGTATTTCCAAAGCTACTCAAAAAGTTGAATTTTAAAAAAAAGTTGAATTTTAAACTCTACTCCAAAAGTTGAATTTTAATAAAAAGTTGAATTTTAAAAAATAAAGTTGAAATTTCAACTCAGTTGAAAATAGAACTTCTCCCCGACTGGTATAGGCCTATATGTATTTGTATTGGTGTATTATTGTATTTGTCAGTTTGTCTGTTTGTATTATATATTATAGTTAGGCCTATATTATATTTATAATTTATATATATAAAAACTCTTTCTTCATTCCCAGCCTACAAGCAAGCTAGAAACAAATGTATTTCAGTAATTAAACAGAAGGTTGCCTACGAATGTAAAAACCTACCTGCCTACCTGCCTACTACCCTAGTAACCCCAAAATCATTTGGAAATTTATACGGGCAAAGGCAAGACCAGCAATACAGTGCCTCAGGAAGGATGGTAGTTCGTTTGCTCACAGCTGATATCGAAAAGGCTGCACTTTTAAATGAATATTTCCATATAAACTTCATTTACAAAAGAAGACCTTTTACATATTCTTTCTATTCTCAATAAATTAATTCAAGCATATCTACCATCAACTTCACATATGAATTAGTTCTTCTTCAGTCAATCAACGAAATGAGAGGGTCTGGTGCTACTGGTCCTGATCAAGTTTATCCACAAGTTATACAAGCACTATCTGATACAATTGCTGAATCCCTGGCTTCATTATTAAACTGCATACTCTGATACTTGGACTTTCGGAAAGCCTTTGATTCAGTGCCACACCGGCACACCAGAGACTGATTGTCAAATTGCAGGCCCTTGGAATACTGGAATATGGAATAACAGGCACGGCAAGTTATTAAATTGGTTTCGGGCATTTCTCTCTCTTGTAGATACCAACTAGGGCTCGATCGGAGTTGGGATTTGGCCGGAGCCGGAGCAGGAGCCGGAGTTGGACAATTTGGCCGGAGCCGGAGCAGGAGCCGGAGTTTTTCGAAAATTTTAAAAATTTAATTATTTATTAAAAAATAAATAAAGTATGGTTATCGTTCACCAATCGCTCATAATCAATCATTAATTTCTAATTAATTTCATAATTTATAGATTTACGAATTTTCAATTTAAAATTTAAGTAATTAATTTATCACGGACAGACGGCCTGACGCTGACGGCTAAAAATAACCTACAGTACCTAACTCTGTAACTCACTAACTGTCTAATTGTGGTAGGAGGTGTGTTGTGTACTGCTGTACTGTCACTGTACAGCTGTAGGTAGCCTACCGTACGTGTACCAGTACTGCAGTACAGTATGCTGGCATGACAGCAGTAAATGGCTGCAGTGGTACAGTGTACAATCATAGCATTTACAATTTTTTACAGTAGGGCCTATCTGTAACAGTCTGCTAGTCAGCCAGCTGGCCAGTACCAGTACTGCAGTACAGTCAACGGTCAGTCAGTCATTGACTTTAAGTAAATACTGCAGTATTGTGCTTGATATTGAAGCTGTACTACAGTATTTATAGTGTAAATAATTGTTCCGATTAGAATATGCACGAAATATAATACTTTATTAAAAAATTAACTCCGGCAATATTTTTACCGGAGCCGGAGCAGGAGCCGGAGGTGCCAAAATGGCCGGAGCCGGAGCCGGAGGCCGGAGCTCCGATCGAGCCCTAATACCAACGCGTGGTCATCAGCATCAGTGGAAAAACATTACCGTGGCTACCTGTTGACAGTCAGACAGTGGTGTTCCTCAGAGAAGTGTTGCTGGAGTTTTCTTGTTCCTTGGATACGTGGATGATGTTCCAACTCTACTCACTCAGCTCATTCATCTTTTCGCCGATGACCTCAAAGACAGCATTATATTCGACCCCAGTAACATCACCTCTATCAGTCTATTGCCCCACTACATGATTGATTGATTGACGTGATTTGGATATCCTGGACCGCTGGAGCAAATTGTGCCAACTTCTTTTTAACCACGACAAATGTAAGGCAGTAAGGTAATGCTCGACCACTCACTAAAGTCCACAGATTTATATAAAGACTTGGGAGTCCTGTAGAGAGCATGACATTGGTGATTGGTTAATTCAACACATTATATACTCGTTGAGACTATTATCATGTAATCTTTAGTCAATGTCTTCCATTTCGAAGTGTGTGCAAGTAGACAAGGGAATTGCCATAAAGGGTGAAGGAATATTGTAAGGCAGTAAGGGGAAGGTGATGTTTTTGATGGAAATAGACAACCTCTGATTAAAAGTAAATGACTGCAGTGTAGGTAGTGTACCAATATTCAATATATTTTGAATCATAGCACTTAATAGCTTAATATTATTCATTATTATTAAAACAGTGTTACAGGAAATGTATAGTCTAAAATAAATAAAAATAATGTAAAATTAATTTAAAACCAAGATATTGCATAATTTCTTTATAGGGAAAGCTGTAATTTCCCTATAGGGAAACACAAATTTCCCTATAGGGAAATATATATCCCCTATTATAATATAATAATAATATATATATTATATATAATATATTTTATAATATATTCCCTATTGGGCTAATTTCCCAGACTCACAGATTTCACAGCACTCATTCATCAGCCGACGCCGACTGGCCGATGGAATAAAAACTGAAAAACTTTCACCGTTCAGCCGGTGGGATTACTTTTTTTAAAACACTGCACAAACAGACAAACAACGCTACCCGGTCAAGGCAGCAGGGGCAGAGGGGAACGAACCGGGGCGGGGCCTCCTAATTGGAAGCCCAGGCTGCCAGGAATGTCGCCACTAGACAGCTAGAACATGCGGCTGCTTGAAAATTACAACGAGTTGTGGGAATTTCCGGTTTGACTGTTTGAGGGGCACTGAAACGCTAAAAAACGCATGTGTCTAAAACCCGTGTCTGGTGGGAAAACACATTCATTTCTACATTGTTTATATATGAAAAGACTCTAATATTTTTCTCAAATTTCCCGGTTTCCTCGGGAAAATACCAGGAAAAAATACGGGAAATATTTTCACAATCTTTAGCCTATTCAAATTTTTTTTTCGAATATTCATTACCTTTACCAGTAGGCCTACTGCATCGTACCTCTATGCGCTATGTATGAAAAGACTCTGATATTTTTCTCAAATTTTCCAGTCTCCTCGGGGAAATAACAGGAAAAAAGACGGGAAAAATTTTCCCAAAAATTGTAAAGATTTTAGATAAACATGGTGTTATCAATCCATATTGCTGTATTTTTATTATACAAATACAAAGCACTTCCGCACAATTACAAAGCAGGCAAATTAATTTCACCATTTGTTTGAGGTAAAGGAGCAGGTTACATAGGCAGGCTTTTCTAACCAAAACAATAAACGGCCACTTTACCTATTGTGGGAAAGGATCAGGTTGCAGAGGCGGGCTTTTCTAACCAAAACAATAAACGATCACTTCAGCAAACACCAAAACAATAAAGATCTGCAATTTGTAACAATAAAGAGCCACTTTACCAATTGAGGGAAAGGAGCAAGTTAAAATGTTACAGAGGCGGGCTTTTCTAACCATAACAATAAAGGATCACTTTACTAATTGAGGGAAACCATACTGCCATATGGTCAGACAAAATTGTAAAAAGCGTTTCATAAAAATAAGCGGTATATTATACATAAATAATGTCTGAATGTGTTTTAAGGGACGATCAGACGGTCCCCAAAGTAACAATACCCGCAGTAGTTGGGGGTATAGTTATTACAGTACTGACCTGCCGGTACTGCAGTGCAGCCAACATGAGTCTGTGGTCTGAGACTACCACTACATCTAATAGAAGCTGTTGTCAGGTTGTGTTTATAATACCTGAATACACCTGTACACCAATCTGCCAATACTGGTGAACTGGTAAAATAAATAACAGTTGACAGTAATAGGCCTACTGCAGTTGTTAAAAATTCAGTGCCCCTGAAACCGGAGAGTCCGAGTTGCGGTAAATTGCGGTTAGTTACGATAAATTGCGGTTTTAAATAGGACCGCCCCAAGTTCTGAAGTTGTATTTTAAGAAAAAGTTGAATTTTAAACCCTCCTAGTCCTTGGTCCTAGGCCTAGCCTACAATAATTATAATCTTTATCATACCTAGTCCCATAAGCTAAGCAGATAAGTTAAATTTTAAAAAATTTTAATTTTAAAAAATAAAGTTGAAATTTCAACTCAGTCGAAAATATAACTTCTACCCGACTGTTCTACAGATCCACACATCTGTATTTACTGCCGGACATGTCCCAGTAGCTACTGTTCGTATTCGTAACATTATTTTACCATGGGTTAAAGAAGCGATACATTTGGGAAACATTTTTGATTTTGAGGGCAAATTCTATAAAGATATTTTAAGTAAAAGAGGTAAATTTATAGGTAAATTGAATTGTATTAGACGTGAATTTAGCTTTGCTCATCCACACAGTATCTGTAAAATTCAGCGCATTTTTGCTACAAGTTTCTACGGTAGTAATCTATGGGATATTTGGAGTGATAGTTGTCATAAGCTGATTACTAGTTGGAATATTAACTTTCGTTTAACCTGGAAATTACCTTACAATACACACAGATTTTTTGTTGAGGGGCTTTCAGATTTTCCGTATCCTATGACGATGTTATGCAGCCGCTTTGTTAATTTTGCCACATCAATTTCTAATTGCGCAAAACCTAGTATTCGTTTTCTTGCAAATCTTACATTATACGACTGTAGGTCGATTAGTGGTACGAATCTTAAGCGGATCGCTAATAAATGTAATGTAGCTATTCATTGTGTGACAGCGAAAATGTGCAATAATATTTCTTGGTTTGTAAATGATTCTAATTTACCATATATTAACCTTTGTCGTGAATTGGTCAATTGTAAACATGGGGAGGACGATTTATTCGTACCAGGTTTCTCCACAGAGGAACTTAATAATATTTTAAATTATATATGTGCTTCGTAACCTTTAGAAATAATCCCGAAATTATAATTTAAATAGGATTTTTCAATTTTTCATATGTGATACGACGATTGTAAATGTATATCGATTTGATCTAATTTGTAATTATTGTAAACACTTTGTAACTATTTACTAGTTGAACTAGGCGATCGTTAAATTGATATTTAGTTGTACTACGTAATTAGCATTATATATATATTCAATATTGTACTACAGTAGTTAGTTAGGCTCATATTCATATTCTTGTGCTTTTCCACTATGTATGCTGTACTATTAGTTGATGTAATGCAATTTAATATGTACGAAATAAATAAATAAATAAATAAAATAAATAAATTGCAGATTGGTTGGTTTTTCACTCTATAGACTATCTATTGTATTGTAACTTCAAGTGACGTATAATTGATAATGCAGGAATGGAAATCAGTAATGGAATGGTTGATAGCGGCAAACAATTATCGACACTCGCAGAAAACATGACCCACGAAGAAATCATAGAAGGTGTACAGACAGTGAACCAATGTCTCCAACAACTCAAGTCGGAACACGATCATGTTATCTATAGTTTAAAACAGTCTGACTCTGACGCTGTCGTGGAGAAATTATCGATCCTGTCGGACAGTCTCGAATCCGTAGATCTTGGGCTCAGCGAGGCCGAAATTCTGGTAGAAATCTCGGGTCATTTATCTTTCGTAGAATCTGAAAAACAGAAGCTGAAAGCCCAGGTTAAACGTCTTAGCCAGGAAAATAAATGGCTTCGCGAGGAATTGGCTGACGCGCAGGGTGGTTTACAGAGAGCATTATCAAGCGTTTCTGAACTCGAAGTCGAGAAACAGCAACTGCAGTTCGAGTTGAAACTGAAACCATTTGCGGACGCCGAGTCGAGTTCGCCCCCCGCGCAGCACCGGTCCGCGGACGAACTCCGTTACTCGACGCCGCTGAGCGAGTTGGGGTTCTCCGAGGGGGAGGACTCAGACGATTCCGAGAGCGACCGCGCGGGCGGGGGCAAGTACGGCTACGAGATGCCCGCTCGACTCAAGACGCTCCATCATCTGGTGATCCAGTACGCGTCCACGGGCCGATACGAAGTCGCCATACCGCTGTGCAAACAGGCGCTGGACGATCTGGAACGAACTTCCGGGAGGAATCATCCCGACGTTGCCACAATGCTGAACATATTGGCGTTGGTTTACCGAGATCAGAATATGTTTAAAGAGGCGGCGGCCTTGTTGAACGACGCGTTGGCGATTAGGGAGGCGACGCTAGGTCGAGACAACCCTGCGGTCGCAGCTACGCTAAATAACCTCGCGGTGCTGTATGGTAAACGCGGGAAGTACCGGGACGCCGAGCCGTTGTGTAAACGGGCGTTAGAGATACGGGAGAAAGTTCTGGGGGAGGTGCATCCGGATGTGGCGAAACAGCTGAATAATTTGGCGCTTTTGTGTCAGAACCAAGGGAAACACGACGAGGTAAGGGCTTTAAACAGCGGGCCAAAGAGGCCACCGAACATTTTTTAAGAGCAAAATATCTTATTAAATACAGCATATCAAATTGTTACTTTGACATGTCATAATATCATTTTCTCATGCTAATTTGAAAACTAATTTGGATGGAATTTCAAACAAGTTAATTCACAATAATGCTGTAATGTGTGCACTCTGTGCAAATAACCGTGAGCTGCATGTTTTATTCTTCAGTTTTCGATTGTAATGAATCTGGTGTATGGCGTCTCTAAAGAGTAAAAATATAAATAATAAAAACGTCTATGAAACAATAAAAATGCCTCTAAAAAATACTGCAGTCAGGCAGTAATATATATTTGTTACAGCGGATTACTAAACTGTCATTTCATTGGCCGATATCATTAAATGAATCCCCAATCAGATTCCGCAGTTGAATGAAAGGGCCAGCCTGGGGGTACAATTCCATCAATCAGATCTTAGGAATCACAATGGCTTTGTCACTACCATTACTAACAATGCTTCGGTAATCTAACTGTAACAGTGTAGTGTATGGCGATGGCAAAACTGCGGATAGATTAGGATTCCTTCCATAACGCTAAACAAGTGGAATTGTATCCGACAACCAATAAAACCGGCTTTGGCTGGCCCTTCCATTCATCTGAGGATTCTGATTATATCGGCCAATTAAATGACAGTTTATTACTCCAGTAACAATAATATTACCGGTATAATAATAACAATACTAATATTGTACCGTCTTCTACAATTACGTAACCAGAAGATATTTTGCCTCGCGCTCCATGAATGTATTGAACTTCCCCGTTGTTACAGTTAGCCCCCCCCCCCCCCCCCCCACTCCATGTTAACACGTTGAGCGCGATGCGAAAGATCCACTGGTTACGTTTTTAGAAGAGGGTGCAGTAACAACTGTCAGCTAGCGTACATTACAATAGTATACCAGACCACACCTAAAGCTTTGTTGCACGTAGCGTAGACTAGGTCTATTGAAATCGAAAAGTGAAAGATAGAACATGCAGCTCACCATGTAAGCACACATTGTAAATCTTAATTTGTTTGAAATTCCCTCCAAATTAAAATCTCAATTTGAAAATATACTTTTTGACAAATTACATGACTAAATGTTAGTTTGATATGCTGTAACAGATTAGAAAAATAAAGTTTGCTCTCGAAATAGATACAGTGGCCTCTGTGGGCCACCGTATCTATCGAGATTAATTTAACCTTTAATAACAACTTTTTAGACAAAGTTAATTTAATTCCCTTAATAATTTCATTATTCCGGAGTCCCGGAGTTTCTTGTTTGTTGATTTTCTTAATTTATCATTTATTTTCTCTTATATTTCGACTTTTTGCAACTCTATCTACCTTACTGCCTTAATTATTAGCATTTCAAAGCTTCTTACGCCTAAAGAATTCTCCTATTTACATGTAATACTTATAATATTTACTTAGGTCGAGCAATACTACCAACGGGCGCTGGTAATATACTGCAAGACACTGGGTTCCGACGACCCAAACGTAGCAAAGACCAAGAACAACCTGGCGTCGGCGTACATGAAGCAGGGCAAGTTGGCCGAGGCGGAGGACTTGTACCGGGAGGTTCTGCACCGCAGTATCGACGCGCAGACCCGACACGAGGCCGGGGAGGAGGAGGGCAGACAGGGGAGCGTGTCGAGTCCCTACGAGGAGTACGGGATGTGGCACAAAGCCGCCAAGGTGGACAGCCCCACGGTCACATCGACGCTGCGCAATCTCAGCGCCCTCTATCGGCGGCAAGGGAGAACGGCGGCGGCGGGGTCGTTGGAAGCCATCGCGAACGGGACGCACAGCTGGGACGCGGGTCGGTTGGGACGGATTAAGGACGTGTTGGACAGGTCGGAGTCGACCACGCCGGTGCGGAACGGGGGGCCGCCGCCGCGGGTGGTGGTCTACCACGGGGGGGAGGAGGAGGACTGCAGCATCGGGGGGACGGCGGACTGGCGCTCGGTAGGGGACGGGGCCCTCCAGCGGAGCGGTTCCTTCTCGCGGATCCGCCAGTCCATCCGCCGCTCGATAAAGTTCGTGAAGGCGATCCGAGGCGGGGCTCCCGTGCTGGAGAGCTCCGGGGAGGGGCCAGCCGCCGCCCCCGTCCCCTCCAACTTTATGAAGCGGGCCAGTTCGCTGTCCTCCGTCCTCTCCCCCGGAGTGGCGGCGCACGGTGGCGGCGCGCCACACAGACGGATGTCTGCCGGTCTCGCCGTAAACACCATCGGCCATTCCATCAGCAGTAACGATATCGGAAGGAGTCAAACTGCGAACTAAATTCGGTTATATACCGGTACTACGTCGGAGTAATTATTGGGTGAGTGCGTTAATTATTAGTTCGGTATTTATAGTGCCACAGTGTCCGAGTGGATGCAGCGGCTGAACTTAACTCAATCAGCGGTACAATGGGAACCTTGGGGTGTAAATATGGGATTGGTTAGTTATGGCGTGTTTATCACCCTTGGGAGTTAGTGTGACGCCTCCTTGCCTTACAGGTAACAGCCAAGAGAGTGGGTGCGTCCTTCGGTTTACTGTGTTTGATGCTGAGTTGTCCATTACAAACAATATTAATATCCGTTATTATAACTACACTAACTATTTATTACTAATGAACATTTATATTCCCCATAACAGGAAACCATTCCGAAGAAATGTTGCTATGGAAACATTCACCACGATTTTAACCTCACTCGCTTTCTATTAGACCACCACTATGCCAGACCACCGCAGTATTTTAGTTCGTTCACAACCATTCAATAGGTTCCGCACTCTGTGTGTGTGTGGGGGGGGGGGGGGGGGGGGGGGTGTCTTCTCAACCAATATAGGTAAGTAACTGAGAGAGGGTACACTATGGTTGTTATTAGTAAAGGGTAATTTAATATAATTTTATTCGTGGCGAATTTTGCACATATTGTTGGGTGAAAATCATGCAATAGGCCTGTCTGCGCCAGTCATGGTTATATGCATTTATCCAACAGTTTGCAATTAATATTATTTTGTAAATATAATTTTTATTTTCATTATAAAACTTATAACCTTAATAATTAATACTTGATTTTCGTAGGCCAGTCATTCGTTAATTGTTTTTTAAATTGATTTCTTAATATTGTAAATTTGTGCTTTTTTGGTCGAATTTAAATGTAATTTAATGTATAATTTAGGGAGAATGTTATTTTTTTGTAATATCAACTGAATAATTACCATCTGAGTATATTTTTACTACACAATATGCTTATAACGCTAAACCATATTGTTTTTGCATTGGTTTCCTTTGTTATTATTGCTGGTAAGAAAGGCAAGTGTAATAAATGTCTGTCTGTACACAATAAATGTCTGTCTGTACACACTAGTTCTTAATTAATATCAACCCAGGTGCAGTTTATTGAAGTAAGTGCTATTACGTTAACTTCTTATTATTCGTGACTTCCCCTTAAATGCCTCCCTAAGTAGGTTACAAGAGATTTACGTTGCCTAGGCTACATGTCCGACGCCGTGGCAACCCTGTATTTGACTTGTTTTTGGTTTTTCTTGTTGTTGTTCTGGTTATAACTCGGTATAGCGCGGGAGCTAAGATGCGAGAGGACTTGGTTCGATAGCGGATCTGGTATTTTTATTTAAACTAAAATTCCGATTTAAAGTTTCGCCGTTTCGTTTACAGCCCAATTAGCTTGCAACGCAGGCTTTTCTACCCTTTTTAAATTCATTTCATTTACGTTATTTGTTATTTATTTTTTCCTTATTTATCTGCTTATAAAGCCAGATTATTTCACTAACGTTTACCTGAACCGCAGACAATTTCCACGCCATTCTTACTAGTAAAACATTTCGTTAAAATATCATTATTATTTGACAATTATTGTAGAACTAATATAAATTATTTAACATAATAATATCAATATTATGTTTACAGAGCGCAACTTAATAATACTTATTGACTATCTGCGTTGATTAATATTCTTTAAAATAAATTTTATATTATTTGTTTATTAAAAATCGTTCAGCTACAGAACTATTCCAACATCTACGTCCAATCGATAAAGTAATTTCAATGCGAATGTTTTTAATATTTAATGGAAATGTAATGTATGTTTATGTAAATACTATTAAGTATATTTTAGCGTCCGCTGTATGATTAGCATTCTCTTAAAATAATTTATTTCTCAATAGGATTTTAAATTATCTATGATTTACTAATTATTAAAGTTATTTCGTTAATAAACTCAATAATATAGATAAATATTGTTCATTATTAGTTACCCCTGAACCCCAGAAATATATATTATAATATAGTTATTATTATAGTTATTATATTATAGTTTAAGTTAGTTCATATTCAATAATGATTTGAAATTTATACATTTCTAAAGTCTATTTATTTCATATTATTCCAAAATTCAAACATACTTAAATTAATAACGCTGTATTTGCAGCATACCAGTACCACTACGTGACACCGCTACCAGTATACCACTGCGTGACACCGCTACAAGTACCACTGCGTGAGACCGCTACCTGTATCAAACTGTGACACCGCTACAAGTATGCCACTGCGTGACACCGCTACCTGTACCACAGTGTGACACCGCTACCTGGACAACTGCGTGACACCGCTACCAGTACCACTGCGTGACACCGCTACCAGTACCACTGCGTGACACCGCTACCAGTACCACTGCGTGACACCGCTACCTGGACAACTGCGTGACACCGCTACCAGTACCACTTCGTGACACCGCTACAAGTACCACTGCGTGAGACCGCTACCTGTACCACAGTGTGACACCGCTACCTGGACAACTGCGTGACACCGCTACCAGTACCACTGCGTGACACCGCTACAAGTACCACTTCGTGATACCGCTACCAGTACCACTGCGTGACACCGCTACCTGTACCACAGTGTGATACCGCTACCTGGACAACTGCGTGACACCGCTACCAGTACCACTGCGTGACACCGCTAGCAGAATGCCACTAGTAATGCAGTACCGCTGCGTGACACCACTACCAGTTCCACTGCGTGACACCGCTACCAGTACTACTGCGTGACACCACTACCAGTACCACTCGTGACACCGCTACCAGTACTACAGCATGACACCACTACCAGTACCTCTGCGTGACACCACTACCAGTACCATTGCGTGACACCGCTACCAGTGCCACTGTGTGACACCACTACCAGTACCACTGCGTGACACCGCTAGCTGAATCACAGTGTGACACCGCTACCGGTACCACTGCGTGACACCACTACCAGTACCACTGCGTGACACCGCTACCAGTACCGCTGCGTGATACCACTACCAGTTCCACTGCGTGACACCGCTACCAGTACTACTGCGTGATACCACTACCAGTACCACTTCGTGACACCACTACCAGTACCACTGCGTGACACCGTTACCAGTACCACTGCGTGACACCACTACCAGTACCACTGCGTTACACCGCTACCAGTACCGCTGCGTGACACCACTACCAGTTCCTCTGCGTGACACCGCTACCAGTACTACTGCGTGACACCACTACCAGTACCACTCGTGACATCGCTACCAGTACTACAGCATGACACCACTACCAGTACCTCTGCGTGACACCACTACCAGTACCACTGCGTGACACCGCTACCAGTGCCACTGTGTGACACCACTACCAGTACCACTGCGTGACACCGCTAGCTGAATCACAGTGTGACACCGCTACCGGTACCACTGCGTGACACCACTACAAGTACCACGTACTGCAATCTGAACCTGATTAATTTTATTAAAATTATGTCCAAACTTTTCCTACTTCTATGTTCTGCCAATTTATATTTGAAAAATTGAGAAATAACTCCATAAATATCACACCTTCTTCCTTATTTATGACATCAAAAGTTTAATTTGCTTTTATTTTATCAGCACTCAACTGTTTCGTAATGTTACAATGTTGAAATTAAACTAAAGGATTGGATGGAACGACATGCCGACTTAAGGGGATTTGTGTTCTGCGTCTGTGTTCTAGCTAAATACGTTGAAAAATAGCCTAAAGCTCGAAATCGATAGGTTGAATCCAATCCTTGTATCTTTATTTTATTTCACTCACTATACTATACCACATTCGTGACGTGTTACAGTCGTGTTACAGTAACAGTTACTCAATGCAACTAAAATACACAAGTTTTACATTTTTATTATTTTCTGTAATAAAATACAGCGCCAAAAGTTAATTCACTGGTAAAAAAAAAATGGTTGCGTAACAACCCTGAGAGACTATAATATGACTAAGTCGATAAAAACGTAATTTGTATCGACTATATCAATAGCCTTTGCGGATCTTGCATTCAAAACCATAGGAAAACATTCTCTAATTGGCACATTCTCTCCTACTCTTACAGGTCAGCCAGCACCATATTTTTTAATGCACATTTTTAAATATAGGATTTTTTTCTAGTTTCTAGTCCCATTTTCTAGTTTAACCATTGTTTCCAATTTTGTCGATTTAATTTGTTACACAAATCGTATTATTGTACAACAGTTTTGATTTAATTTTTCTTCACAGTACCATCTCACCGATAAATATTTTAGCCACTATTCAATTGATTTATAATTTGTAAATGAATATTGTTGGGCTATTTTTGTGCAATCTTTGTGAATCTATCAGTGGTTTATTGTTATTTGTTGGTTAATTTGCTGTCAGTATTTTGATAAATAATTTTATTATTCACGGGGTTAACTTAACTTATAATTTTAAAACTTATTGTACAAATCGAATCTGGTGTTTGTTTTAATAATTTAGATATTTATAATACTTACGTCATAATAATTTATATTAAAAATGGAGTTGACCACCAACAACTGCCACAGTGACATGTAATAATAATACTATATTTTGTTCCATGCAATTGGCTGGGAGACAAGGGACATCAATGTAAATAACCCATTTCGGCAAAAATTAAATTTGTATAAAATTGAAATTTTTATTCGATACCCTTTCATTGTCGATTTCCCGAAATATTGTGTAACAATTATAGATAAATTAAATATACAATGTATTACAATTATTATTGTGTAAATAAATATAACTTATGCCTGTTCACAACCATGGGTGATCTTCCACAGTAAACCCTTACACTCTGATTCCCAAGTTGCCTTGGTTCCCATTTATCGACCACTGAAGGAGGAAAGCCGGGGTTGGGCTAGGCTGCAGCATTTAAAGCACTGTGCCCAAACAGTACTGCCCCATGTAGGGATCGAACCAGGGCTCCCTAATCGGAAGCCCAGTAATGTCACCACTAGACCAAGCTGCTGCTTATATACTGTTACACATAATACTGTTATAAAAGAGAGCAATTATTGAATTATTATATAAATAGTAGATGTAAATAAAAATAGTAGTAGAATTATAAGTATTTAAACTGATTATTTTAGACAAATGCAACAAATTAACTGAATCATTTCAATGTTGTTGTACAAACATTTAAAGAGTTTCACAAGGGGGTGTTGTCAGGAAACTTCACGTTAAGGGGGGGGGGGGGGGGGGGGGGGGGGGGGGGTGGGGTATACCCCCCCTCATGTAAAATTTTCAAATTATTGTTTCTTTATTTCACCTTGAGCAGAATTTAATGAGGATTACAAATCTGTAAACGCTTAGTGAGACCTCTTTCAGTTCTCGAGTTATCACTGTTTTTCCGTATCACGATCTGTCCGTCAAATTGTAAGAAAGACAGAAGACCGACAGACAGACAGATACACTAGATTCCACCAAAATTTAAAACTGAAATCAACGACCCCGAAAACCCCAGTAATGAACATTTTAGCTCGTTGGTGTGCATCCTTCGTGCCAGAAATAATCAACCACAGTCAGCCAATTTTGGCGGGACGGTTTAAACTTTGAAGGGCATTTTCTCGGAATGACATTTTTAATTTTCAAATTGCTACTCCTCCGTCATATCTCAACCAATTTTCTTCGTTTATGGCTCA
>JAUCBJ010005535.1:0-43561 GCA_032718475.1 Nemertoderma westbladi
GCATGCCGATCCTAGTAGTAGTAGTAGGGATAATGTACATTCGGGCTCGTTAACTTGTGACGGGATTGAGTTCAATGATCCCGACCGGGTTAGGTTGTACGCGTCACTTTGCTGCTGGGCTGCTGAACTAATATCTTTGGCCGAAGGCCGTCGGGAAAATAACAGAGTTTGTGTTTCTCGTTGTTAATGTTCCAATGATAATAGCACAGTATGTATAACAGATAACAGTAAAAATTGCAATACAGAATGATGACAGCAGTATATGAAATGACGGTCTAAACTATTGCCGGTCCCTAACTGTGTGATTAATGAACTGACCGGTAAATCAGTAATCAGGATAACTATATGATTGATACACATACATATTGGTTTCACCTCTACTCTACTTTGGCCTTTGCTACCCAATGGATGCTTTCCTATCTTTCCCCATGTGCTCCCCTGCCCGCTATTGGCTTATATACTAAGTGTCACTTTGGCTCTCCCTGTAGGTGTTACCCCCTGCCGCTAGCATCGACTAGCTGGGTTCTCCCTCTGAGGTGGTTTGACCTCTCACCTCTCTCTGTGGCTTTAGTGCATGTGTCGCCCCCCCCCCCCCCCAGAGTTGGTTATAAGGCGACATTATTATTGGTAATCTCGTATCGCCAACTATATTGGTAAAATGCCACTGGTCCCATTTTCGGGTGGGTAATGTAAGGGAATTGAATCCGCTTACACTCCCACCCATGCTATCTTCCCGGTAAGAAGATAGCATCAACCTTAAGTGCGCTTCAATTCCGCTGGAACCCAATCTAATATTGGGTGTGGGGTGGAGTTCTTTTCTCGGGGTCGGCTTTCCAGACCACCCCCCCTGGGTGTGTTATTGCTACCCATCCTTGGTGCAATCGCGAGCTATGTTGCGCCGAGGTATCTGGTGTCTCTGTTTGAGACTATTGTGCTCATTCTCCACACAATTTTCTTTAATCTTACTCAAATCTTCCTCAAGGACCTTGCTGTCCCTTACTCTCGCTCCGGTCTCTTGGGACTCATCCTCCCTCACTGCTCGCTCCCCACACTTGAATTGCACTCCTTTCACTTCCACACATGCCAACACCTCCTCTCCATACTTCCCCGATTCCCCTGTACTCAACCGATATTTTGTTTTGCTCTCCATTCCCTCCTGTCAGGCTCCCACATTCTCATCAGTGCGGCTGCATTTGAGAAATGGGATCTGTCTAATGTCTCATCCTCCTGTCGTAGTCAAGTGGTCCCCAATCCCAGTAGCTAGTTGGAAAAGGTTATATATGACTATAGTACTTACATTGGTTATATTTTGATTATTAATTAGTTATTTTACATACGTACATACCAATTGCACTTAATTATTTGCACTTATGAGTTCGTATTTTTACCCTACATGTGGTGCCTTCCAGGCACACCCACATCTCTGTCCCTGAGTTCTAGTTCGCTCCTCCCGTCTTCGGGAACCATCTGAGTTCTTTGCCCCTGTTGTCGTCTTGTCTGGGCCGCTTCCTTCCCTCCGGTTTGTCCTCCCTGAGACTCCTCATTCTTGTCATTACCGTCTTGCTAAGCCCCGTTGTTGGTTCTTTGGGCGCAGGTGTTATCAACTCCCGGTATCGCTTTGCAGGTGGTCCCTCTGAGTGTCCCTCCTGTTTCCCCCTGGTAGCGTCCCACAGGATCATTTTCATCGCCCACGGCACATGCTCCACCAGAAAGTCCCTGAACTCGACCCTGTTTTCTGGCGACCATCTATCCCAGTATCTCTGAGTGTTAATGACTCCTCCATACGATGCCGCTGTCGCTTCCTCCTGATATGTGAATGACAGTCTCCTCTTGATAATCTCCTGGTGGGCTCCCGGATTGATATTAAAGAAGCCCCACCGTAACTCCTGGGCCTTCATCCTCTGCCGTGTCATGACACCGACGTCGGCCCACTCCTCGAAGATCTTGAACTTCTCTTTGTCGTCCATCCAGTCGCACTGGCGCCCATAATGCCCTCGAAAGTTGCACTTTGAGCATCGGTTGTGCAGCCTCGGCTCGCGACAGTAGAGACAGGTCATCCCCTTTTGGAATCAATACAAGCAGCTCTTTTCCTGGTGGGTTAGTCTCCCACAGTAATCACAGCCGTGTATCAATGCATCCTGCCCCAAGTCATCCTTTGCCCCGTGTGGTCTCCTGGGTCTATGGAGCCGCTGATAGGCAAACATCTCGATGCTGTGGTCCCTACCCATATCGATGTCTTCCTCCACCCTCGGCATCGTCTCCCCAAACACTACCCGTGGTGCCATTCCCGGTTGCTCGCCCAACCTGATCGTACTTGCCGCGAAATCCATCGTCGGCTTCTCATGCTCCCAGGCCCGCTTGCCAGGTTTGTCCCAGAAGGCTCTCGCCCCGCTGGCCATCACCACTCTCCCGCCCACCAGTCCGTATCTGAGTGGCCGATTCTCTCAATGGGCGGCATCTCCCCGAACTCGTCGTTATCCTCCTCCCTCGCCGGGAATGGACCCGAACCCAGTAACCCGGTAGATCCACTGCGTCCCTTTCCGCCTTAGTTTCCACCCATGACCTTCCACCCCTCCTGCTCCCTCGGTCTTTTCCTTGCAAAATCGTCCTCGGAGCCCCCTGCATTACTTGCAATCCCGATGTCGACTGTTTCGGTGATCCTTCCGTCCATCCCAGTTCATCCTCCAGAAACTTGCCTGAGGTCTCCGATCCCCACCTCAGCTCGTCCACGTTCTGAGCTTCGAACTCGTATTCCTCTCCCCTTATATCCGCTTCTCTCTCAGCAGCCTCCTTCCTTTCTCTCCTTGCGACCTCCTCCAGTCTCCTCTCCTCGATTCTATCCGCTTCCAACTTCTTCCACCTCTTGTATGGTGGTGTGTCCACCTCTCTGTCCACTAGGTGTCGGCTATCGTAGTACACCGACTCGCCCTTCAGCCCCGGGTGGTCTACAAGACCCTCAAAGGCCACCTTAAAGGCTCTCCTGTGATGTAGAGGTGCTCCTGATAGCAGAAACGCCGTCGGCTCTCTTCCGATAACCACGGCCATGAATAAGTTTAATAAACCTATCATTATCCAATCCTCCTGTAAGATATATCTCTTCTGATATATCTTTATCACTCCCCTTCGGAAGTGATATACCTCTTGCTTCCCTGGCCTCGCTCCCCATTTCAGCGAGTTTGCGAGTTCCGCTCCGTATTCCTCTCGGAACTTGCCCCAGTCCATCGGCTTGTGGCAGACGAGCCCATGAGCTGGCCCTTCGCCACTGCTCCACAATGTCCCGTGTTCTCTACCAATCCCAACCCCTCTGGCCCCGTCATAGCTATATAGACCACTTGCTTGTCCAGGAGATTGGGGGTCTCCGGTCCGATTATTCTATCCGCGTTGTCGCGGATCGCCGATCCCACCTTAACCGTAGTCTTCTGTCTTACTAGGTCCTGCACCGCCCTCGGCAACTGGTTCAACTTCAGCCCGCTCTTCTTCCCGTAGGTCCCCAGATCGAATAGAAAGATATCTCCGTTTGGCGCTGCCAAATGCAGTAGTATGGTTCTAGCCGATCCCGCCGACCCTCTTCTTGAGCCCTCGTCGTCCTCCACAGTCCCCTCATCGTCTAGGACCATGTACCCACCCCTGCTCACGGATTCTACAAACCTCCTCCACTCCTTCCTCGGTGGTTCCTCTCTCGTGCATCAGCCTAAACTGGTCCTGTAGCGCGTGCGCTTTGTGACCCTTCGCTAGCGGTTTGTAGTATCCTCTCATCTTCTCCTCCGGATGCCTCTGCGTGAAGTCCACTAGTAACTCCTTTCCAGTCTTCTCCGCCTTTCTCTTCTTTACTAACCTCTCCGCCATCACAAACTTTCCCGCGCTCACCTAATTGGTGGGGCCTTACAAAGTCTCAATTTGGATGAGTGTCGTTAAACAAGATGTTCTGTGTTCCGTTCAGTAATGGCCTACCTCCTAGATTCTAATTTTTTTCGTATATTTTCCAAATATACCCCCCAAAGTGTCAATTTTCTCCTAAATTGTAAATTTGTCAGTTACTTTAATTATGATTCTAGAACTCCCTCCCTCCAGATGCCATAATTTATTAATTTTTATTTCTAATATTATTTATTCTTCCCTCTCCCTGTGCTATTAACAACTGTCAGCAGGTTATTTTTGACTTAGATAACCCTTCTACTTTGTATACAGGGAAGGCTAGCTATAATTTTACTACGCTAGCTTCTTACCAGACAGCTTTCTGGCCCTGTAACAAATAACCTATACTTACACTACGGGCTGTGCGGTACAGTAGTCTGTCTCATGCGGCCTACACGGTCTGTCCTGCTGTACCCACGTGCCCCCCTCTTCCCTTCGTGGCGCTCTCAATGCCCACAACTTCTACGGTACTATTTACCCTACTACTACTACTATGGTATGTGTACATACCCTTTACTTCCTTATGTGGCACCCTCAGTGCCCACTACTTCTACGGTACTATGTACCCTACTACTACTACTATGGTATGTGTACATATCCTTTACTTCCTTATGTGGCGCCCTCAGTGCCCACAACTTCTACAGTACTATGTACCCTACTACTACTACTATCGTATGTGTACATACCCTTTACTTCCTTACGTGGCGTCCTCAGTGCCCACAACTTCTGCGGTACTATGTACCCTACTACTATGGTATGCCTACATACCCTCTAATTCTGCTCACTACGTGGCGCCCTCAGTGCCCACAGGTTCTATGGTACTCGCTATGTACCTTACTGTTATGTACTACCTACTACTACTATTACTACTTATTTTATTATTTTGCTTGTTTATTTTTTTGTTTTATGCGTGGGAAGGGCATCTCGCCCTCATTCCCACCCCCTCAGTCCAATAAATTGGACAACTAAACTCTAAGGCGACCCTTCCAATAGGCAACACTTTCCTACCGCCCTCCTGTAGGTCTTCCTATCTTTGGCCCCTATCTTTCCTCCGATCCTCACTTCCACCGACCTAATCCTTCCATCTTCGTCCCCCCCTAGTCCAACTTATTGGACGACTCAACAACCTAAGGGTGATTCTTCCAGCAGGCAACTCTCCCACTGCCCCCTGTAGGTCCTCTTAATCTTCGTCCCACGCTTCTTGTCAATTCCAACTCTCTTGGAATTGACCTTCCCCTCTCTTCCATCCTTAAATCGGGTCTTTCCATCATCTCACTGATCTCCTCGTGGTCCCCTGGTAGCAAAATGCCACCCTTCATCTTGTCGTCACTTGGCGGTAGAATGCCTCCCTTCATGTCATCCTCACTGGTACATGCCACCTCTGCTGGCCTCCCCCTCAATATGTGCGCCGGCATTAAAGCCCCTGATGATCCCCGGTCATCCTTCGTACGCATAATGGCTTACCATTTAATGCCCCTTCGTACTCTGTCAGCCGCATGTGTGTGTACAACACGCCTCCGCCAACTTTCCTGCCTCCTTTGTCACGCTTCGTTATCGACTTCTCTGCCCCTGGTCTAATGTTCCCACATCTTCTCCCCTTCCACCCTGTCCTCCTGGTCGACCTCCTCCCCATCAGTATGCTTCTCATCTGGACCAGGGTCTGTTCCGGACATCACTCCGGAAGTCTCGACATCCACTCTTCTCCATCCTCATACCGATACTCGCCAGGAACATCTATGTTCCATCCCATAGCCTCTATGTCCTCTGCGTCGAACCCATTCTCCTCCTCCCACTCTCTTGCTATTGCTTCTCCTTCTGATTCATCTATTGGCGGTATTTCTCTGGACTTATCTTCCACCCTTTCACCACGCCCCACTATGTGTAGTTCCAGATCCATACCCATCCCCGACTCGTGGTATCCTTCCTCGGGCTGCTTCCCATATGGGACCTCCCCATCACCATCGTTTCTCCTCTATGTCCTCAACAGTGCCGAACAGCATGCACCCTGATGTCTCTGACACACCAAATGGTGTCCTATTCTTAATTGGGCCAGTGAGCGTCCATCCAAATGGCGTGAGAGTGGCCATCGGGTCTCGCTCCCTGTCATCGCCGAAAATGGTCTGTAGTCTCTCGTGGGCTGTCGGGCAATCCATGCCGACTATGAGAGATACTTTCGGGACAATAAAATAAAAAATTTTAAATACAAATACCTAAGACAATTAAAACTAAAATTAAGAATGCAAAGTATGTAAAAATTCGGCAACAGGTATATCATCATCAGTATAGCAATGATAACTAAATATATAAACTAAATTTAACTAACAATTAATTCGCCGTACACTATTTCCCTAATGATTGTTTCACATCAGTACATTTGAGTCATCGCTAATTACAAATAAATTTAATTGAAAATAAAAATAAAGGAAGAAAATGATATATTTCACCGTTGCATATCTCCGACTGACACTCCTCACCACCCCCCCCCCCCCCACCACCACTCCTCCCATCAACGGTCTGCTGAAGTACTAGCAATCGCTATTTCGGCCATATTATGTGATTTGGGAGTTGACTAATTATTTTTAATATTATTATATATTTCGGATAATAAAGGGCCGGGCCTATCCCGGAACTACTACTACGACATCCAGCTCGGGCACGGAGAAATCGATGTTGTCCAGGTACCGGTATTGCTCGACCTTGATCTTCGTGGGTCGCCTGGCGTTAATATTAATCGATTCTATTATTCGGATGGGTTTGATGGTAGCTTGCTTGGCCTCGTCTGTAACCCTATCCTTGCGGCCACCCAACTTTCCGTAGAGTGAATGCTGCTCTGCTATCGACCAACATTAGTGTCGTGACGTATAGCCCGTCCTCTCCTACTATTCTCACTGGTACTACCCCGAGTAGTACTGTCCTCTTCCTCCTTGCTCTCGTCGTGCTCGTTGCCATGGTTTGGCCTCCAGTCTCATTAGTCTCATCGTGTTTCATTGGTGTTTCCCTACACTCTGCGAATCTGTGTCCTCCTACCACACATCGATGACATAGTCCATTTATACCCACACAGGCTACCCGATCTTGTTTAGGCAACGCCTGCCAATGCTTGCAGTTCATGGTCTGGTTGAATGCATTTGTGTGTAATTGGCATTTGTATTTTGGATTGTAGCCTTCTTTGTATAGCGCTTCACGTATTGCGCATATATTTATACCTAGCGGTTTAGTGTTTTTATTATTTGGACTCAGCCTACTGGGGGTGTTGGGATAATATTTGTTCGTGTTGTTGTTTTGTTTCTGTCCCTGCCTCGGTGTGGCCCTACTCCCAGCTGTCTGTGGACTTGCAGTCCCCTGTGTCGCCGCGTATGGTAGTGACTGTCTTAATTTTGTTAGTGCATTCGCCGCACTGTGCTCGGGTTTAGGCCTGTTGTATTCAGCTTTCGGCGCCCTCCCCAGACTATCCTTGCTGTAGACTGGATCTGTAATCAATTCTGCCTCATAGTTAAGGAAGTTTGACATCTCCTCTAGCCCTGGCTCCGCACCTTTCTTCTCCCAGGTGGAGAAGGCAATCTTTCTCCACTTGTTCCTCAGCCAGATCAGTAGTGCCTGCGCTATTGTAGTGATGTTATTCGATGCGTTGAGTTCGTAAGGTGCATCTAGGGTCTTTAGCACAATTTGCGCCTTTTCGACTTTATTCGCGAAAGTCTTGATGCTGACAGGGTTATCCTGTAGTCCGCCTGATGTTATTTCCCTTAAGGTTTGTAGGGTGATCTTCGCAGGATGCCCAAATTCCCTGTCCAGGGCCCGCCATGCAGTCGTGAATCCACCTTCGATACCTTGGTACTGCCTTACGATGTCGTATGCTGGCCCCCTGTGTAAACTTGTAGGTATTTGAGGCACTCCGCCTGCGTCAAGTTTTTCGTTAATATTTCATTACTGTACATGCGCCGGAATTGCAGGTATTCCTCCGGCTTACTACCATCGAATTTGAATGGCTCCACTGGCGGTAGCTCAATCCTGGTCTTTAGCGCATCGATGAGTGTTGCCATTCCCATCGCTTGTACTTCCAGCGCGCTCGATGGTTGTGATGCAGACTCCCTTGATGTTGGGTTCGGTTCGCCTGTCGGGCCCGTCGACTTTCCTTGTGTAGGATATATCATCGGGGGTAACGGTCCCCTAGATATCTCTGTGTCACACGACTTATTTGGGTCTGAGGGGTTTGGGGTTTTTGTTCTTGGTTGAGTGTATTGCTGATATTGCAATGGGGGAATGTCACCCTGCCCCCCCCCCCCCCCCCCCCACCAGTGTTATATTTGGCACTGGGGTTTATATTACCATGTTAGGGCCCATGCATCTATCGGCAATAGCTCCCCCCTCCACTGGGTATATATTATATCCCTGCATGTTATATTCATACTGGTGTGCAGGTACCGGTATAGGCCTATCCACTTCTTGCCTACCTACCAGTATGTATGCCGCGACTTCCGGGTCTAATTCCATTGTCTGCGCTACCCTATCGCCTACACTATCTCTCCCAGCATGGCCTATAGTATGTGCAGTAAGGCCTACAGTATGTCCTGCAGTCTGCCTGTGTCCTTCCGGACCGAAGTTTAATCTTCTCGAATATTCCAAGAATTCCTCCCCGCGACTACCATATTCTCGATCTGCAGCTACGTTCCGTCGGGAAGTTTCTCTTCGATCCCCTATTCTGTCTTCATCCTCATACCAGCAATCTCCCGGATCTCGAATCTCTGACTCCATCTCGACTACTGACGGATCACTGTCCGTCCTTCCTCTCCGGTTGCTCATAGCAACACTCCTTCGATTCTCCTCACTTCGTCTTGCTTCAGTGCAGTGTTCCTCCTCGTGAGATCTTGCTTCGACCTCTCGGATAAACTCCACTGTTCTTCTTCCGTCTTCCGACTGGGCTCGACATTTTCTTGCTCGCCCGCTCACGGCGCCAACATCTCTCTCTCTGCCTGGTTGGACGGTCCTGGGGATATTCGCAATCCCCCTACTGTTCTCTGTCGTCGGGTGCCGCGGTTCACCTAACTCGCCGCGCGCATTGTCCGCCGACGCTTGTGGGACATTCTCTGCCCCCCCCCCCCCCCTCTCGCCCACCGTTGGGTGCCACGGCTCACTTAACTCGCCGCGCGCATTTCCCGTTGACGCTTGTGGGACGTTCTCTGCCCCCCCCCCCCCCTCTCGCCACGAATCTCTTGTGGTGGGGTACCTGTTGCCCCCCCCCCCCCCCCATCCGTCACCTCTTACTTCGCCCCTACGGCTACGCCCCTCTCTAGTCAACGCACTATCTCTACCCTCGCTGGGTTTGTTCACCCCCGCTTCTCCCTGTGCAACTGCGTGGCCTTGCAGGCTCTCATTGGGTTTATTCACCCCCGCTACTCCCTGTGCAACTGCGTGGCCTTGCAGGCTCTCGTTGGGTTTATTCACCCCCGCTACTCCCTGTGCAACTGCGTGGCCTTGCAGGCTCTCATTGGCCGGCTCACTTGTTCCCCTTACGTTTGTATTAATTGCACCGTTATTAATTTCGCCCTGATTCGTTACACTGTTACTAATGATATTACTTTGATTAATTTCCTCGGGGTTATTCAACGTATTATTATTACCTAGGTTATTATTTATATTATTCAAATTATTTTGTTCGGAATTATTTACATTATTTAAATTATTTTGTAAATTTAAATTATTATTGTTACTGGGTAAAATATTATTTCCTGCAAGAAAGGTTTGATTAGGGTTGACTATTACGGTACTATTAATATTAACTCCCTCTGACGTATTATTATCAACCCCCCCCCCCCCCCACCTGTATGGTTACACCAGTCCTGGGTCTGTCGTCCGGTACCTGTAAGTGGGGTATTAACAAAGGTTTCCATTACCTCTGGTTCCTTGTAAATACTACCCGAACCAGCCTCACTCTGCGATAATCCCATTTTTGCCAGTTCTAATCGGCGCTTTTGCTTCTGAGGCGGCAGATCACTGTGAGGGATATACTGCCTTTACAGAAGCAGTTAAGTTAGCAGCTGCAGAAACAGTTCCTGTATTCCCTCGAAGCAGGAAAAGGGCCCCCTGGACTGACAACAAAATTCAGAAGTGCCGAAATGACCTTCATAAGGCGCAGAAAGAGTCCCGACTCAAACAGACTACAGCGGCCAAGAATGCAGTTAAGGCTGCATCTAGGTCCCTGAACAGGCAGTACTCTGTTAATCTACAGGAGCTAATAAACCAACAGGTTGATGCCATCAATGATGCTGACGACAGCAGGCAATCATCCCAGGCATGGAAATCGATCAACTTGCTTACTGGGCGGAAATGCCAACCAACCACCAAGGTTAAGGCTGAATCACCAGCCGATCGCCTCAATGGTTGGAAAGCCCACTTTGAAAAGCTCCTCAATAATGACAGGGTATTGCCTGATAACTTTATAGAAGTAAAAGTGTCTGAGTCTGTACTCCCAGATATTCCCATTGGCGATATCTCCTTTGCAGAAGTGAAGGCTGCTGCAAAGAGCATTAAGACCAATCGTGCCAGTGGAGTAGATGGTGTTCCCCCAGAGGTCTTTAAAATACGTGAGTGTTTAAAGCTCATCTATCCCATCATAGTAGAAATGTACCGAACAACAAGAGTCCCACAAGAAATGAAAACAAATAAGTTGGTGCCAGTTCCCAAGAAGGGCAACCTAACACTCTACATGGTTCTTTTCGGGGAATCTCATTGATCTCGATTGCTGCAAAGCTATACAATAGGATTTTATTAAATCGCATCAGGGATCCCATTGAGAGACTGCTCCGTGGAAATCAGAATGGGTTCCGTAAAGGTCGTGGTACCATGGAGCCCATTTTGGCACTTAGAAGGATAATTGAAGAATTATCAAAAAAGAAAGACAGGCATCTGGCTGTTATCTTTGTTGACTTCTTCAAGGCCTTTGATTCAGTCTCTCGCTCACGTATGTTCAGCATACTTTCATTATATGGGATTCCTGATGAAATTATTGCAGCAATAAGATCAGTATACGATGGTTCGACAACATTTGTGTCTACTGTTGACGGTGACACAGAACCATTTGAAGTGTTATGGGGCGTCCTCCAAGGAGACACACTTGCACCATTCTTGTTCATTATTGTGGTTGACTATGTTCTACGCATGTCCTTAGATCATCATAATGATGATGGGGTGATGATAACTCCACCTACTGGCTCCAGAAGTCGAGGAAATCCTGCCAAGTACCTAACTGATCTAGACTTTGCTGATGACTTAGGAGTACTCTCAGAATCACTAGAGGGAGCCCAACGGCTCCTCAGATCATTAGAACATGCTGCTTCTAGTGTTGGTCTTTTTATTAACTCCAGAAAGACCAAAATTTTGACAGTTAACTTTGAAAGTCCTCAGCAAGTCTCTGATCGGATGAGCATAAGCTCAAAAGATGGTATGCTTGAGGATGTGGATGACTTCTGTTACCTGGGATCATGGATCCGGAAGTCAGGTGAGGACCTTCGAATACGTAAGGGAAAGGCATGGGCAGCCGGCTTTCCAGGATTTGGAAGTCACCGAGAATTAATCGGAAACTTGAGGTCCGATTATTTAGAGCAGCAGTAGTTCCAGTACTCCTCTACGGGAGTCCATGTTGGGCTCTAACTGCTGAGGACACCAAATCTCTGGATGGCACATTCACAAGAATGCTATGTCGTCATCATTGTGTCAAGTACAATGCACACATCTCCAACCAGACACTATATAACATTGGAGGTGTCTCATTGGTTCCCCCAAGCTTGACACTAGAACAAAATCGCCTCCGCTTTGCAGGACATTGCTTTCGCCGTGAGGACCAGCCAGTGCATAATCTTGTACTTTGGCAGCCTCATGGAGTGAATAAGCATGGTGGACAGCCCATGACTTTCTTGAGACGCATCTTAAAGGACACTGGCCTTGAAGATGCGGATGATCTAGTAAATGTCATGGGTGATAGGGAGTTGTGGCGGTGCAATTTTGTTGACAAGCCGGCACAGCATTCTTAAAAATGCAGCTGCAATGCAGCATGCCGATCCTAGTAGTTTGCTTCGCTTGATACTGCATTAACCCCCTCAGCCAGGTATGCATATCATCCCACATCCGCTTGCCTGCTCTCTCTCTCTCTCTGTCCTCCCTCATACTCTGGTTGGCTAATTCTGTATCCCTCGCCTCCCGCTCTCTACGCTCATTCACCTCTATTGCCTCCCGCTCCTTGCGCTCGTTTTCTACTCTCGCCTCCCGCTCCTTGTGCTCTTTTTCTACTCTTGCCTCCCGCTCCTTGTGCTCGTTTATCTCTCTCTCCTCCCACTCCCTATAGTTTCTCGCCACCCTCTCTGCCCTCTCTTTACACTTTCTCGCTAATTCTCTCTCCCTCTCTAATAGCGCAGTTCCCTCATCTAACTGCCTTTCCAGTTCCTTTTGAACCAGCACCACAATGTCTAGTTGACACACCAGATCTATCTCTAACACCCATTTTGCGAGGGACTCCCGTCGCCTCTCTGTCCTACTAATTTTCCCCCGTTTACTGGGGTTCCTACTAACCGACGACAAATAATCCTCGGGGTTAACCTCGGATTCGCCGTCGTGCGGGTCTGCCCATCCCACTAACTTAATTCCCTTGGCATCCACTAAGTAAGGCCCTACATACACCACGTCTGGTTCCATCACCTCGGACCGCCGCAATTCAAATAGTTCTATGGCAACCCCCCTCGCTCTCTCAGTCGCCAGTTCTCCCTGTCCAAAACGGACTAAGTAACGAAAATGTTTGTTCGACTCACCTAGCCTCTGGTATAGTTTAGGATGGTCTACCTTTCTCCCCTCCTTAGCATATTTTAGTATCTTCTTTGTGGCATTGTACGCCCGTCGTAGGCGATCACTCGTCCCAACATCCTCCTCATTGACTCTACCTTCCCTCCTCATCCGGCGTCGTACTGGCGGCCCCACCGTCGCCGTTCCGGTGGGCTGTCTGTCACCCTCAGCCTGTGGCTGGCCGGCGACTTCGGTACTCTGACCGCCATCATCATCTCGCGTCGACTCATCATTGTCTTTCCCTCTTCGTTGTTGTCGGACGCCCTCAGCTTGGGTATTCGGATCGTCCCTCATTGGCGAATCAGGGGTGGCGGGCCGGTATCATCTCGTCGTGGCCTCTCAGATCGTTTGGTTGGTTTCGTTCGGGGTCCGCGGCGGCGTTCTTTCTCCCTCAGATTCTCGGGGCGTTTGGTTTCCTTCACTCATATTTGGGTTGTGGTCACAGTTGTTGTTGGAAGGCGCTAGTTTAGACTGTGACGGGAGTGAGTTCAATGATCCCGACCGGGTTAGGTTGTATGCGTCACTTTGCTGCTGGGCTGCTGAACTAATATCTTTGGCTGAAGGCCGTCGGGAAAATAACAGAGTTTGTGTTTCTCGTTGTTAATGTTCCAATGATATTAGTATAGTATGTATAACAAATAATAGTAGAAATTGCAATACAGAATGATGACAGCAGTATATGAAATGACGGTCTAAACTATTGCCCGTCCCTAACTGTGTGATTAATGAACTGACCGGTAAATCAGTAATCAGGATAACTATATGATTGATACACATACATATATTGGTTTCACCTCTACTCTACTTTGGCCTTTGCTACCCAATGGATGCTTTCCTATCTTTCCCCACGTGCTCCCTGCCCGCTATTGGCTTATATACTAATTGTCACTTTGGCACTCCCTGTAGGTGTTACCCCTGCCGCTAGCCTCGACTAGCTGGGTTCTCCCTCTGAGGTGGTTTGACCTCTCACCTCTCTCTGTGGCTTTAGGGCCTGTGTCGCCCCCCCCCCCCCCCCCGAGTTGGTTATAAGGCGAGATTATTATTGGTAATCTCGTATCGCCAACTATATTGGTAAAATGCCACTGGTCCCATTTTCGGGTGGGTAATGTAATGGAATTGAATCCGCTTACAGAACTAAATACCTGGTGTTTACTTGAAAGTGATAAGTGAACACTAATTAATCAATAATAAAACCACACTGTAATTAAAATATTGGTTGAATTTAACAATATCCATTGTTACAATTAATAGTTATTACAACCATACTTTGAGTCCGTATTCCAGGACATGGTGTACGTACACCGTAAGCATATTACCAATTGGAATGTCGTTTCAGCTTATTTTAACATATTAACTTAATTTCGCGAATATTTAATTTCGATATTCACCATTTAATTTACTTTTTAAAGGAAAGTAGCAGGTTATAATCGCAGGCTTTTCTAACCAAAACAATAAACTAAAATTAGGAAAACACTTTACGGTAAAAATTTTCTTTATTTAAATTTAAAAATTTCTATGCACTAATTTTTCAATATTAATTTAGCATTAACCCTACAAGAAGGCCGAAACAACACCCCAATTGGCAATTTGCCCACCGTACGCAAAAAACAAATTGGGGTGTCGTTTCTGCATTCTCATAGGGTTAATGTTAAAGTAATATTGAAAAATTAGTTCCTATAAGTAAAAATTTTACTGTAAACTGTGTTTCTGAAGTTAGTTTATTGTTTTGGTTAGAAAAGCCTGCCATTGTAACCTGCTACTTTCCTTTAAAAGGTACCTTAAGTGGTGAATAATATAAATTACATATTCGCGAAATTAAGTTTATATGTTAAAATAGGCTGAAATCACATCCCAATTGGTAATGCACACACCACACCGTACATCAATCGTATGTATTTGTTATTGTGATATAAACTTTACATATATGTTATTCAGCTGTTTGTTCGATTGTATTTGCGGCGATTGAAGGCGAACCACCATTAGAGCTGCCATTTGGATTGATGATTTTTCTAGCGATTTTGGCTTTCGGTGCCGCCATAACAGATAATCTCGTTTACCACAGGGATGAGTAAGTTATTATTCTAGATTATAAATTCCTACTTCTAATGTGATGATTTATGCAGGTGAAGTAAAGCTAGTTGGGGTACATTGTAATTTATATTATTCCAAAATTGTAACATTACTCAATGCCGTTAGTATTAACAGCGAGTTGTTATTTAGCACTTTACAACTTTAGAGGACATTACAGCATTGAATTGGCCTGTACATTTAGTATTGTATTTGGGTGTTATTGTTATCGTGGTAACCATGACGGCGTTAGTAATGTCCACTAAGGGGACATTACTTTACGCCGTCATGGTTACCACGTAAACAATAGGTGGAAATTTGCCTGACATCCAGATAGGCCTACTGCATTACCTACCGGTAGACGGGGTATAGCTATTAATAACCAGTAGGGCCTAGCTATATTATTATAACATGGCTCCAAACGGCTACCATAAATATAAGCTAACTTATTTATAACATAATTTATGTCATGTTTACATTTATTTATACAGCAACTAATATAATTTGTGCAGTTTCTATCACTTATAATGTATATGTACAATCATTTCGTAATGCTACAATTTGGAATAAAACTACTCATACATACTTGTTGCAAAGTACATTACAGTGTTTTGATCCTCGTGGCTTAATTTTCACTCACTCACTAACGTTCGTTCGTGTAACAAAGCCACTCTGATCATCACACTGTAAAGTGCTACTTTACAAACAAGTATGTAAATAGTTATTACGACAAACATATAGGCCTATGTAATATTAGAGATTTTGTTTAGAAGTGGAAAAAATGTGGAAGGACCTCACTGGTGGTTGAACCAGCGCTATGATAGCAGGAGATGCAACATAACACAAGCTGTTCGAAATAAGTGGAATAATTGTGCATTGAAATGTCACGGAACAACGAATGAACATGTTAGCTCACTGCTGACGTTGGCAGGCCATGAGCCGGAAATGGATCCATCGGATCAAACGGAACATAAACAGCTGGATCAACCCTCAGCTGGATCTAGTTCCACAATTATTTACACTTAAGGTGGGAGATAACCCCCCCCCCCCCCCCCCATTTCAAAATTTCAAATAGCTGTTTTTATTTAACCTATAGCAGAATTTAATGAGGATTGCAAATCTGTTTGGTTCTCGACTTGTCATTGTTTTGTCGTGTGATAGTCTGTCAGTCAAATTGTAAGACAGACAGACAACCGTCAGACAGACTAGATTCCACCAAACCTTAAAACTGACATCGGATTTGAAATCAGCAACCCCGAAAACACCCATAATGAAAGTTTTAGCTGGGTGGTATGCTTCTATCGTTCCAGAAATGACAGACAGGCAGTTTTGGCGGAAATGAAACTTTAAACGCTATTATCCCGGAATGACATTTTTCATTTTTCAAATTTCTATAACTCTTCTGCCATTATTTAACCAATTTTCTTTATTTTAGGATCATTCGAAAGGGTTTCGGCAATTCTTTAAAAGTATCATTTGTTATATTTTTTTGTTATATTATTACTACTCCTGTTGATACTTTTCTCAATGTCGCTTGTAATTCTTGAAATTTTATCACATTTCTTCCCTAATACACCTGCTCAGTAGAAACGAATTATCAGCTTAGATAAAAAAATCACTAATGGTTTCCCATACTTTAATCTATTATCTACAATATTTTATCATAAATAATGCAATAATTAAAGATTTATATTTCAATGCTTAGAGTGACCACTTTTGAAACAGGCTCTTTTACTGCCGATTTTTAAGAATAAAGCCAAAAATTTGTTAAAATTTGGCCAAATATTAAGAGCTATTAATAAATTTTCATAAAAACGCCTAACAAAAATTGTTAACCGATTTCTTTTATGGAGCTCACCTCCGTAATTCGAAAAAATTTGTTTCAGCCAATTTCACCTCAATTTGAGGCCTCAAATCGCATTTTAACAGGTAATCGTGTTTCATTCAATGGCCTCTAGGGGGCGAATGGGAATTTGAAAAATATTCGAAGAAACAAATGTTTAGCAATATTTTGACTGCCCATACTGTATAAAATAAAAGTATTGTAATTTCAGTAGAAATTGTAGGCCTATACATTTAAGTGTTAGGGGGGGGGGGGGGGGGGGGGTACTCCCCCCTTAATAATATTAGGGTACACAAAACCCTATTATATCATTTCCTACAATTTAATTATCCGTTTAATTATCCGTTTAATTATCCATTCCTCTGGATTCATATAGACCAATTTTGATCCATGTCTTCCCCATTTCAAACAATTTAGACCTGGAAACACCTGGAAACAACCAAACTACCCTTGAAACCAGACATTCGGGCACTTGGATATACCTGGATAAACGTTTTCATGCAACTCCCTTGTTGAATTGACTTTCAACCTTCTGCGATTTAGGTTGCATTATGTGCCTAAACTCGGATTTATTAACTCAGTTTATTTTAATTAGTTTAATCGAACAAAATAACACCTTTGTTTGACTTAATTTTATAAATTTTGTTAAAAATTTGTTAGACTTTTAGTCTGCATGTGTTCATTATTGTCAGCCTACTATCACATCCCAGAATCGTCTACTGAAATATAATTTATAGTATAGATGAATTGGTGGTTCTTCCTTGTGGAGTGTCCTGGTTTATGTATGTGATAAAGAGTGTCTGAGTCTGTACTCCCAGATATTCCCATTGGTGATATCTCCTTTGCAGAAGTGAAGGCTGCTGCAAAGAGCATTAAGACCAATCGTGCCAGTGGAGTAGATGGTGTTCCCCCTGAGGTCTTTAAAATACCTGAGTGTTTAAAGCTCATCTATCCCATCATAGTAGACATGTACCGAACAACAAGAGTCCCACAAGAAATGAAAACAAATACGTTGGTGCCAGTTCCCAAGAAGGGCAACCTAACACTCTATGGTTCTTTTCGGGGAATCTCATTGATCTCGATTGCTGCAAAGCTATACAATAGAATTCTATTAAATCGCATCAGGGATCCCATTGAGAGACTGCTCCGTGGAAATCAGAATGGGTTCCGTAAAGGTCGTGGGACCATGGAGCCCATTTTGGCACTTAGAAGGATAATTGAAGAGTTATCAAAAAAGAAAGACAGGCATCTGGCTGTTATCTTTGTTGACTTCTTCAAGGCCTTTGATTCAGTCTCTCGCTCACGTATGTTCAGCATACTTTCATTATATGGGATTCCTGATGAAATTATTGCAGCAATCAGATCAGTATACGATGGTTCGACAACATTTGTGTCTACTGTTGACGGTGACACAGTACCATTTGAAGTGTTATGGGGCGTCCTCCAGGGAGACACACTTGCACCATTCTTGTTCATAATTGTTGTTGACTATGTTCTACGCATGTCCTTAGATCATCATAATGATGATGTGGTGATGATATCCCCACCTACTGGCTCCAGAAGTCGAGAAAATCCTGCCAAGTACCTAACAGATCTAGACTTTGCTGATGACTTAGGAGTACTCTCAGAATCACTAGAGGGAGCCCAACGGCTCCTCAGCTCATTAGAACATGCTGCTTCTAGTGTTGGTCTTTTTATTAACTCCAGAAAGACCAAAATTTTGACAGTTAACTTTGAAAGTCCTCAGCAAGTCTCTGATCGGATGAGCATAAGCTCAAAAGATGGTATGCTTGAGCATGTGGATGACTTCTGTTACCTGGGATCATGGATCCGGAAGTCAGGTGAGGACCTTCGAATACGTAAGGGAAAGGCATGGGCAGCCTTGAATAGGCTTTCCAGGATTTGGAAGTCACCGAGAATTAATCGGAAACTTAAGGTCCGATTATTTAGAGCAGCAGTAGTTCCAGTGCTCCTCTATGGGAGTCCATGCTGGGCTCTAACTGCTGAGGACACCAAATCTCTGGATGGCACATTCACAAGAATGCTACGCCGGGTTCATTGTGTCAAGTACAATGCACACATCTCCAACCAGACACTATATAACATTGGAGGTGTCTCATTGGTTCCCCCAAGCTTGACACTAGAACAAAATCGCCTCCACTTTGCAGGACATTGCTTTCGCCGTGAGGACCAGCCAGTGCATAATCTTGTACTTTGGCAGCCTCATGGAGTGAATACGCATGGTGGACAGCCCATGACTTTCTTGAGACGTATCTTAAAGGACACTGGCCTTGAAGATGCGGATGATCTAGCAAATGTCATGGGTGATAGGGAGTTGTGGCGGTGCAATTTTGTCGATAAGCCGGCACAGCATTCTTAAAAATGCAGCTGCAATGCAGCATGCCAAACCTAGTAGTGGTTTATGTATGTCCATAGGCCTAATTGGTGGTTCTTCCTTGTGGAGTGACCTGGTTTATGTATGCCCATAGGCCTACAAGGTATCGGTAGCAGTCAGGTATTACTGTTAATTCTAAATGTATTAATTTCCTTTGTTTTGTAGAAAACATTGACGCCATTGTAAAGTTATTCAATATCAGCCACAGTTGTTGTAATACATTATTATCAGTTGATTATTGTAATATTATACAGGTGTAATTATATTTACCCTTGGGGGGCACTTCTACGACGCAATCAAATTCATTCCCCTCCAGAAGAATATCTACGCAAAAAATGTGATTTCTATTATAGAGAAACGTACCACTGTAACCTGTTCCTTTCTTTTAATTAATAATTTACATGAAGATTTGCAAGATGGTATTTGCGTTATATTTACTTATATTATTATTATTATTGTATAAGGAGACCCCAATGAATGCTGACGAGACCACATAGAAACTGACGACTTTGACCCCATCTAACATAAATACTTGTAACTCCATATTGTGCTTCATTATTTTAATTATTTCCTTATATGTCATTATATACACCATGACCCGTAATATAGTGTCATTTTCTGATGACACGGACCCCCCCCCCCCCCCCCCCAAATTTTTCTACAAATCTTTATCATATTGCTTGAAATTTGAAACACAACTAGTTCAACTCACCGTGGTTGTTACCATGAAGCCGGAATTTTCGATTTCGCCTTTAAATTTTATTTATAAGCGTTTTAAAAAAGTGTCTTTTGCGAAATCGCACCCTCTGTATCATTGCCATTCTTCACTTTAGTCGTAATTTTTTCACATCAATAGAAAGCTTGCGTTGAAAGGATTCCAAATATGTAACAATGTCTGAATTTCGTTGAGAAACAGCTGAGAAATAGGCATTCAAAGATTGCAAGAATTATTGTTCACTGCAGGCCATTTATTCTATTTAATAAATACACAATATTCTGGAACAATTTGTTTATGTATGATTAGCTACGCAATATAGATATTGTATAGGATCCAGTGTTGCATAGCAACTCATAAAATAAATAACACGTTCTAGAATATTGTGTATTTATTAAATAGAATAAATGGCTTGCAGCGAACAATAATTCTTGCAATCTTTGAACGCCTATTTCTCAGCTGTTTCTCAATGAAATTCAGATATTGTTACATATTTGGAATCCTTTCAACGCAAGCTTTCTATTGATGTGAAAAAATTACGACTAAAGTGAAGAATGGCAATGATACAGAGGGTGCGATTTCGCAAAAGACACTTTTTTAAAACGCTTATAAATAAAATTTAAAGGCGAAATCGAAAATTCCGGCTTCATGGTAACAACCACGGTGAGTTGAACTAGTTGTGTTTCAAATTTCAAGCAATATGATAAAGATTTGTAGAAAAATTTGGGGGGGGGGGGGGGGGGGTCCGTGTCATCAGAAAATGACACTATATTACGGGTCATGGTGTAATTATGTAACAATTATTGTATTGTTCAAATTGTTGTGTATTTACTTATTCATGTGTATTATTATATGTATACATATAAAATTTACCTTTATATCTTTAGGCTACAGATCCAAGAGTTTACGGGAATGTCTATGGATGAGGGTCGCTATAGGATTACCTTACGTTCCGAGCCCTGGTTAGGTCTCGCCATCCTTCTCCTTTGTTTTGCCTCCCACCCTCTCCTGACTCTGGTACCAATCGCGTCCCTACCACAGAGGTACGCCACCTCCCTCTTCCATGGAGGCTACAGGGTCAAGGACCACGTCTTTATGTTCCTGTACGGCTGGAGTTGGGGTTGCAATGGGTTCATGATTATATTTGTCTATTTCTATATTTAAGTTTATATAGTATTTATTATTAAATGGACAATGTATTGCACATTATTATAAACAAACTGAATAACAATAACTATTTAAGTGGTGGCAAAAAATGTTATTTTTGCCACCATTTACGTCGTTTTATTTGTTGTAAGTCTTCTCACTTTTATCTGGGCCTATTTCAGCATAAATATCGTCCATCGAAGCTTCTTCTTCCATAGTAAAATACCGTTATATAAAGCGAAATATAAAAATAGGTAATATAGGCCATATTACGATATTATAATATTCCAGAATATTACATAACCTGTGGATACCATCAGCATTATGCATCAGCAATATTATTACTTAATGTCATGGAAATTGCTTTGAAATTTAATTTAATATAACTTTGTTTGTTGACAACAAAATTGTTCTTTTTTTTGACAAACTTCTTAACGAATTTGACAAAAAACTTTACATCAAAAAAAATATATAAATATATATAAAATATATATAAATAAAAAAAACATCAAAAATTTTACATCAAATAAAGTAGGCCTACATTTTTAAATATTACAAAAATCTGATTAGTGTTGTTACGACAACATCAGCAAACAAATAAAATAAAAAAAAACGATTAATTATTAATAAGTTTAAATACTAATTAACAATAACTCCCAGACTGGTTGGATTTTAGATGTCCTGTCTCAATATATAATAGCCATCTGGATAACCCAAAACAAAATTTAAACACAACGAAGTATTTAAATGTACAGGGCTTTTACTTCTTTAACTTGGAAAAAATAACATCAAGGAAACCTCCACGATTTACCCTATTTCAATTTACTTTGATTAAAGATGTAACAAAAAGTAAGAAAAGTGTAATTCCACCAACAAAAATGTTACCTTTAAAATGTTCCAAGTGTCTCCGGCGATATTGTGCACCTGGCGTATAGTAATTTTTTGGTACTGATAATAATAATATATTTCTATCGCGCCTATATGCATCGGAAATTGGAAAGCTGCTCATGCAAGGATTCAAAATTATATGTAAAAATATTTGAATTTGGTTGGGAAAAATAGTTTCGAGTAATGGTAATGGGCATTCGAATATTGCATGTACTTGCTACCGCTGCGCTGCAGGCCATTTGTTCTAAATACACCATGTGTTCTTAGAACAGTTTGTTTAAGTATGAATATCCATGTAGTAGTATTATTATTATGTAGTATTAGTATTATTGTTATAGGCATTGGATTGTTGCCAAGCTACTATGAGATAAACCAAATGTTCTAGAACATTGTGTTTTTATTAAATGGAATAAAATGGCCTGCAGCGCAATGCGCAAGTAAATAGATGCAACATTCGAATGCCAATATATGAGCTATTTCCCAACCAAATTGAGATATTTTTACCTATTTGGAATTCTTGTGCGGCCCACTTCCCATTGCTACCGACAAACTACTATAAGATTGAAGAATAGCTGCAGTACTAGGCCTACTGGTGCAATATCTATTGAGACACATTTTCCAAATAAACGCTTGTAGCTAAAGATTGAAAGCCACTGCTCACCTACTAAGGATGATGAGGGAGATGAAACTAACTCTCTTTCAAATTGTATGCAATCTCATTAAGATTTGTATTACTTTATTTTTTTTTTAATGGGGGGGGGGGGGGGGGGGGGTCACTGAATTACAACATTATATTCCCTCCAGGAACATGGTGTATTTAAATACGTAGTTTTATTATTTTCAACTTTTATTAATAATGATTGTCAGTTGATGATTGAAGTTTATAGATATTGTGTCATTGATTTTATTATAATAATGTTTATTAGTATAAAAACATTTAAAAAATTTTGGCATTATTATTTATTCAACATTTTTAATCTAACTAAAGGCTAGACGTTTAGGAAAAGTGAGTCATTTAGCAAGAAGCTTTAGATTTTAGCGATTTTGTCAACGCTGCGGTACAATAGCATTCCGGCTTCTGCTGTAGGAGTAAAGAAAACTTTGGATTGTTACTGGAGTAGTGTTTAACATTGGGTGCCAGCGTGGCGGCTCCCCTTCCTTACAGGTAACAGCCAAGAGAGGACACATTCGGTTGCTTACGGTGTTTCGTGTTTCATGTTCACAGTTAACTTACTAATATACATTTCGAATTGGGTGAATTGGGACCATAACCTGAAGGGCGGCTACTACTAGGGTTGGGATACAATTGGGGTTTTCAAACAATTGGGGATCTAATCTTTAGGTCCTCACTGGGACTGGGCAACCACTTAATTCTCAGGAAAAAGGTACCGGTAGGTTTACTAAATAAAAGAAGTCAATTGTTTTTGCAGGGGCAGGATATAACGGTATACGATACGGATAATAATTAATCTTCGTATTTCGTATCGTATCGTCGTAGCAAAGTAGGAGGTCTTACTTTTAGAGATATCAAGTCTATAAGTGATAAATTTTGATCAAAGGGTTTCGTATTCGTAGATTTAAATTAAAAAACTAAAAAGCCATTGACAAATAAATAGATCCGTAAAACAATCTCACTCTCTGCAGATCAAGTAATCACAGATTACATGAGATTTTATGGCCCCAGATGAGCAGTATTTACTCACTGTCTTTACTTACCTGTATTTTATGTAAAATATTCAGGTTCGAAGTGACTTGATATTATCGCTCCTGCAAAGAATCGCTTTTGTCTCCTAAAAAGAAAAGCTAAATGAATGAAAAAATTCAACAAATTATCTATCTACGTTCAGTTAGGCCCGTTTGCCGCGGTATCACATTCTGGTTATCTCTGTTACTCCCTCCACAGGAGTATCCTAACCACAGCTGGAACTTCGCTACTCACCGCCACATAAAGCCAAACCCTAGGGTATCCCTATCACAAAAACAAAGACAGATAACCTAATGCATCAGTTTTTCGGCTAAGTGCCTCCCAAAGATTAGGATGCGATTTAAAAGGCCATTGATGCAAATCGCGGATATTCAACTTTGTCAAACAAAGGATGGGATTCGGTCCATTGTAGGCTCTTTTCGTAAAGGTGATCACATATTTTGTATCTTGCAAGTTAATTGTTAGTTAATGGTGTATTTTTAGCTCTGTAAACGAACGCCTTCTGTTATGGCTATTACAATCGTTATCGAACTAACTAAATCTATCTAACGGGAAAACGGGAAAAGTTATGGTCAAACAAAAAAAAACGTTTGTAAAAAGGAAAAGAATTAAATGAAAAGTTTGGGCAGTAAAGCACCAATTCCTTAAGGGGGGGGGGGGGGGGGGGAATTTTTTTTTCATTTGATCTAGAGCAGATTTTTATCAAGATTCCAAATTTGGAAACCATTTAGTAAGATCTGTCTTACTTCTAGAGGTATGGCTGTCTGTCCTTTTACTGTCGGTTTGTCCGTCAGTATGTCTGTCCGTCAATAAAAACCATAGCAAAATCCTTAGCATGGTTTTATGCTTTCTTGTTGATATATAACAGACAATTTTAGCGCGGGAAGGTTCAAATTTTAAAGGCAATTATCTCGGAGTGGTATTTCTTCATTTCAACGATCTTTAAAATGCTACTCCACTGCCAATTTTTAATATTTTTTCATAAAATTTGGACAGAGTAACCACATGCCTGGTATCTTCAAAAGTATTGGTCAGAATTTTAAAATTTTGATCCTAACTAATTTTATTGGCTTCGAAATGTGAAAAATGCAAATTTTTTTGAAAAAATAGGAAAATAATTAATTAATTTGATAATAAAATTGGAAATAATCAATATCAAAAAATTTTGAAAAATAGTTTTATTCAACCATATATCCTAATTATAAATACGAAATAACTAGTTATATAACTAATGTTTGTACGAAGAGTAGTGTTTTTAATAATAGTAATAATTTAATGCTACTTATTAGCACTAAATTATTATAACTAACTATATTACAAAAATTTTTTAAAACAACCATCAGTTATCGATTGACCCTTATACCAAAAATTATTCATGTTGGACAAAGCCTTGCCCTGTTACTATTGGTTTTCATTGACTGTGTCATTATAGCGCTACCCCCCCTTAATATAAATTATTTACATGTCAATTAATGTAAATATGATTAAGTACCAGGTTGCAACCGTGGTTGTCAACAAGAAGGGTGCTTTTTGTGTTGCAGATTTTGTTATGTCAACTGTTTAGGGCTCTACGAAAATCGTGGTGACGCTACAGAAGTAATCAATTGCTTAGTAACAATATACTCCCTAGTGTAATCATTTACCGCACACAGTTGTTGCAGTAGTACTGGGGTGGGTTGCAACACGGAGTTAGAGCGTTGTATACTTTCAAGCCAGAGGTCACCAGTTCGATCCCACCTGGGCGTCATTGCCGACTTTGCAAAGTTCTGCCCAACAAAAGTTATAATAAATGAAAGCACTAATTCACCCAATACACCAATAATTAATAGGTAACTGAAATTAGTGGCATATGAATTTAATCAATATTCTTAAACATGACAATAAACCATATCCTGGAATATAGTGTCGTCATTCAGGTACCGTAAACGTAACGTAAGGTAACGAAAAAAATAGCTGAGATATGAGCGTTTAAACGTTTTGCACTTGCGCAAGGCTATTTTATTCTATTTAATAAATACAACAATCTGGAACATATTGTTTATCCCATACGTACGTAGCTGGGCAACAATACAATACCTCTTTAATCATACTATTACGTAGCTATTCATGCATTAAGGGGGGGGTACACCATTTTGGTCCAAAATATGTCGAAATTTTTTTTATGGTCTATTATAATGCACCATTGAATGGTGTTTCCAAATCTGAAAACTGCTATTTAATCGCAATCGGAATCCTATTGAAATTACTATTACTATGTATAATGAAAGGTCAATTATCTCCAAATATTTTTTTCATGAAATTGTCAACTTCAAAACCCTACTACTTCTACAATTTTTGACTAATTAGTCTGAAACTTCCTGTGGGTGTCTAGATTGCCACCCTGCATAAAAGTATCAGGCAACTTTTCAAAATTTTTTGTTAATAAAATTTAATACTATTTATAAAAAACCTAAAAATTAGCACAAATTTGCAGCGCCACCTAGCGGTGCAGAATTATTTTCACAAAATTTCGCCTGATAGTTATGTTGCGCCATCTTTGATCTATCATATAAAAAAACTTTCATGTGATTAGGTTCAAAACTGTAAAAGCCTTAGGGTTTTAAGCGCAACCAAGTTTTTTTTATTGTTAACTAGTATTAACTAATATTAAATAGCGGAAAAAATTTTTTTCTGACCTATCATGTAGAATAGCATCTTAGGCACTTACATGCCAAATTTTAGCCAAAACCAAACAATTTTGAAACGCTGAGAGTGATAAATCGAAGAGTTGTCCGAAAATGGTGTACCCCCCCCCTTAACAAAATATTCCAGAATGTGGTTTATTTATTAAATAGAATAAAATAGCCTCTAACAGGTGCAAAACCATGCAACTTTTAAACGCTCATTCAGCTATTTAACGACGAAATTCAGATTGTGTTTCATATCCAACATATCCAGCCTTCCAACAGTACCCACAAATCACTATAAGATTGAACAATATCCGCGGTGTAAATGGTCCTATATCGTCAGAGACACATTTGTCAAACACTTGTAGCAAAAGAATGAAAGCGAAAATAAAAATTATGGCTCACACAGCAAGGAGGTGAAACTATCTCAGTTTCAAATGTCATGCAATCTCATTACGATTTAAAAAAAATGCGGGGGGGGGGGGGGCAGGTATCTGAATTACGACACTATATTCCAGGACATGGTGTATTTAAGTGAATAATTAAGGGCTCAGCACGCCGATAAAATTGACTTAATGTAACAAAATTACGAACATCGTTCAATAAAAAGGGCACTCTATTCCACGTTAATGACCCTTGTTCAACCTCATTTGCTAAATTTCGTTCAAAACGCTGAATACTTTTCATACAATGATGTTAATTGTTATGGTTTGGATTATTTGACTTGTTTTTATTTTTTTTTCAGACCAAGAACAATTGCTAAGTTTGATTCCTTGCTGTGAGGAATATTGATAATTTAAAATAGTTTGTAAACACGGAACCAAATATTTGATGCCGAATCTTCAGTTAAACCTCGTTTATTTCCATAAAGTAAGTGACCTATATAACGGGTTTAATTGAAGAGTTTTTTCCTGGGATAGACAGCGCAGGACTTTGCAACGTATTTCCCTCGGGTAAAAAAAAAGTGAAATTGCACACAACGTTAGCGGTATATTTAGAGTGTACGTGAAACTCAAACATATTTAATCCATTCGTTACTTTATGGACAACTCGTGGTGTTGCTCTCAAATCAATCCTTTCTACTGTTGAGGAGGACTAAATCTCACTCGAGACGTAAGCGTACACGTGTGAGTAGCGCCACTTACACCGGTGGCGCGGACCACTAGTGTATAACCTACTATCGTCAAAGTTATCAAGTACTCTTCAGATAAAAAAAAGGGTCGTGTGTATCCCATCCAATTAACTTCAGCGTTTCATTTCTTAAGCGCCGCTTTGAAAAAGTAAGACACTTTAAATGGGACCAGTTCCGTAGTTGCTCTGCACGCACCGGTTAACCGCAGTTGTATACAACAATTATTTAACCAGAATCGCTTCCTTGTAACTCGCAGGTTTAAAAATCTTGTCGCCTCAGCAATCCGACGTCACAAACGAGTGGCGACGGTCACGAATGAACTACCCGATGGATCCTTCCATGACCGGCGTAGAATTGTGAGTTTGTTATGATGTGGTTTACATAAGTTCGTCTAATAATGAGGTTGCAATACCGTGACATCCAGCCCCACTCAGGCGATACGCACCCGTGTGCTGCCAGGCCCGCTATCTAATAATAGGGTACGATCTACAGCTGTGCAGTACCAGGTTACCCAAGCGAATCAGGCTTGCAAGATGGGAGCAGCTTGCACGCACACGGCTTGGCATTTTTAACCTGAGGCCTGTCTGTGTCTATTGTTCCGCCATTGTTGGGCTACTTTGAGGTTTGAGGAGCTGGTGTTCAAGGGATGATGGTGGGTTCCCATCGATAAAGGATAGTTTGGAGATAATTCGTTACAATTATCCTAAATCCTTTTATAGTGGAGTGGCTTGAGGCAGATGGGGATTGTACAGATTATAAATTATCGTTACTGTGCAATAAAACTATGCTTTATTCCACTCATCAAACATATCTTCACATCGGTAGTTTCACACTTTCCTTACAGTGAATGTGATAAATTGCTATAGTTGACCGAGTCAATCAATGGCGCAAAATGACCGCAAACACAAAATAAATTTTAGTGGGTTTGAAAAATTAATTAATTTAAATTAAAAATATTAAGGGAAAGGAGAAGGTTTCAGTGGTGGTGTTTTCTAACCAAAATAATAAACTATACATTATCTCACTTGCGGTCAATTTGCGCTGAAGATCACTATTATCCCGTGAACTTAAGACCCCGGGAGCTAAAGACAATATAGACGAATCCAATCAGATTTCTCACGATTGATAAGGCTCAACCCCGTTCCGGCTTCTCCAAACATCTCTGAACCAAAAGTTCTCTGACATTTGTGTAGTTTTGTGTTGTGTGATCTGTAGATTATTGTTGGATTTCTTATAGATCCGACTTCAGGTCTCCCAAAAAGGTAATGACTACCGCTTACTATGATTCTACAATTGATGGTGCTTTACAGTACCGAAATTTGCTACATTTCAAAAAAAGCATTCTCTTTAATTTTCGCATGAGGGGGATCGCATCACTCAACAAAAATTTGTCATTTGATGTTTTCCAATAGTAAATCAGTAAATTTTTTACCCAGTGGCGTATGTAGAATATATTTAGCCAATATTTTAAAAAACATCTTCCGCGTTGGTAATATACAGAGTGACTGTCTGGGCCGCATCTCGAGTTCCAGAGTTATTGGGCCTTTCCTCTTCACTAATAATGTGAACAGTACCAACTGTTTGGAAATGCTGCAGCAGTTCTTTCTCCCCCAGCTTGATGATAAAGTTGATTACGTATTCCAACAGGACGGGGCTCCCTGCTCCCTCCGCCTCACTGGGGTCTTATAGTTCGTGCCTTGCCTGTATTAATACAGTAGCACTTTTCCTGGGCGTTGGATAGGTCGTTAGGGCCCAATACACTAGCCGGCTAGGTCTCCTGACCTAACCCCCTGTGATTTCTTCCTCTGGGGGTATTTGAAGAATATCGTGTACGCTCACACATTATAACCATCATTGAACAGCTCAAAGAAGAGGCCTTCACCAATAGTTCCTCTCGTTTTGTGGCTCACAGCTTTAATGAAATGCCTGCCACGTTACTCAAAGTTTAGACAGTTGGAGGAGGACATATTGATGTCTAATAGAACATTTATTACCTTTTATCATACAGTATTTATGTATGTAATTAGTATGTATGTATGTATGTATGTATGTATGATCTTTATTAAGTCCAGGGCTATTAGCCCCCAGCCGCAAGCGACTTATTGGACTTCCATCAACAATCCTTCAACTGCACTGCACAAACTGACCTGAATGTAGTATATTAAAACAATCCATTCTGGACTCTGGTTACTCTATTTTATGTTTTATCACCAGTTTACACAAAATAGCACATTCCAGCTATCCAATGACACCATAATTACTGAAAATTATTAACATGGAGCTGCACAAATCAAAATACAAAAAGTATCCAATTTTGTGGGACAATTACAAAGCAAAAGCAAACAGTCGGCCGAAGCCGGAGGCGACCTGAAGGCTCTCCTTTCGATAGCTGCTACCCGAGGGTAGCTCGAGGCTACTCCTATCCCAAGATTTGCTCCCAGTTATTTAACTGGTACTCGTTTCGGGACCGGGACAATTACAAGAATTACAATTTATTGAAAAGGGTCAATCTTTAGCACTTTCAGAAGTGGAGAACTCGAGGTTGTATTTTAACTGTCTGTCTGTTCTCTCTATTACTCTTGACTATTGTAAAAAATAGGATAATAACTCTATTTTCGCTATGGTGGTTTTTCTTGATTTCTGGTATTCTGGTATTTTTCCCTGTTATTTTTATATATTTCTAACAAATTGTCAGAGAAACTGACAGCCTAGATTCTGTCTGACGTGAACACTACTAATTGACAACCATACTACTTAAGATTGGCTTGGGTGGTTCATTGGTGTGGTTCATTGGTGTGGTTACGTGGTGTGGTTCGTCCCATCCATGGTGGGGTCCCATGGTGGTGTCCCATGATGTGGTTCCATATTATTGACAGTCGGCAATTAAAACCATCAGACGAATTATCAGATTTAAATCCTTAGTTATATCTCTGAATTTCTTAGTTGTATCTTATTTATAATATATTAGTTATAATGCAAAATATATTCATTTACAATTATCCCTGTAAAAAATTTAGGAAACAATAATCTGGAATATCAGATGCTTATGCGGTTTGGCTATGGACATAATTAACTTAAATTAAGTATCATAATGGCGGCATAATAATACTAGTGACTAAATACAATAAGAATCAAATAATTAAATAGAAATACCGAAGTCCCACCGCTCCCATATTGATTGATATTATAATATAGTCATAAAACAATAATGTACATTGCAGTCAGTATCCTAATTCATTGCATTTCATTTCCAGACTTTCCTCAATAGACGACTGGAGACTTACTAAAAGTAGCCACGTAAATTTCTGGCTCGTTGCGTAAATCGGCACTAAATGCATCCGGTTTCTTAGGAGATTGTTATAGTCGCGTCGACACTGCAGAATTCTACTGATACTTTAATTCGATGTGACACTTTATGACCACAAACCACAGCTGTTACCGCGGCCATTAAAGTAAAACTGCGTCGCAAAGAATGCTTTCTTGGCGTTAATAAGGAATATTTTACGCATTTTACGCTCAATTGCTGTGTGTGTGCTTTTCTAGGTGTCATCGTTTATCTAAAGTTAAGTTAACCTGGAAACCATAAAGCTCTTTGTAGAATCCGTAAACATGGAGAGGCAAAGAGCAAGAGAAATAATTAGTTGAAAGATTTAATCGCCTCAAATGGAGTGAAATAAATTGCGAAGTTTAGGCAACTGAGAATACTTCAGCCTATGCCTACTGCCAACCAACTCCATCCGTCCAATAGGATGCTTTATCGATTACAGGAGCACAGCTTTGTCGCCCGCATAAGGTGCGCTCTGCGGGTACTTAGCCCACCGTTAAGGAAGTCATGTCGTTCAGTCGTTCAGTCAAACTCTTCGCGAACGCATCTGTGACTACACTTAGCCTCCCTAGTTGTACTTCGTAAGGACTTGGCTGCGATCAATTCTATCGAACCATTTTATTTCTATACCGGTTGTTTCGTATTTAGTTACGAGGCGCACACGCCATCGGGGTAACATATTTCGCGTTTGTTTGTTTCTCCTAAACGCCTATAATTGTCAACAGAGTTCTGTGAAATATAAAGGTCCCCAGTTTCTTGTTGCCACAACAAAGCTGAAAAAGTTAAACTTTACTATTTTTATTAAACACACAATTTTCAATAATAAAAACGAATTCTGATTTTGAACATTCTGGAACAACATTTTGTGGCGTTTTAATCACAATATTATTTTCCTATATTTAATTTCTTGGTCTTTGAGTCGTTATAAATTGCGATTTACATCTCTTTGGAAATAATATTATTCGAATAATAGTGGTTGTCTATAGTTTTTAATAACATCGAAAAAACGTTTAAATGTTTTTAAACAACAACTACTTGGCTACTATGGAAGAGACAACAACCTCATCGCAAAGCCCTCCAGGGTCTGAGGTGTGCGCCGGTTGCCAGGAAACTATAGACGACCGATTCTTACTCAAAGTCATGGGATGCGCGTGGCACGAGAGTTGTCTACTATGCGTAGAATGTGGAGCCCCGTTAATGACGTCATGCTACGTCCGTGAGGGTAAGTTCTATTGTAAGCGGGATTACGAAGGCGCATACGGTACGAAATGTCAGGTGTGCGACCTCATTATCGCCTCCCACGAGGTGGTAATGAGGGCTGGCGGCTTCGTATTCCACTTGGCTTGTTTTCGTTGCTCAATCTGTTCCGATAAGCTACAAAAAGGCGATGAATTTGTGTTGCACAACAGCCAACCGTTGTGCAAGCAGGATTTCGATAATTTAGAAAACTGCTCTATAAAGGTAGAAGAAACTTCATCGGATACGGAAATATTCGACAGCAAAGAAAACGACGGGTATTCATTCGAGGATCAAAAAGGTGAAGGCGCGGAATTTAAAGCGGAAGACGGAACAGTTTGCGATGGAGGAAGTGGAAAATCCTTAGTCGGAACTTCAAGCAAACAAACTAATCGTAAGCGAGTCATTCTAACAACGCAGCAACGTCGCACGTTCCGGGCTTCGTTCGATATCTCCCAGAAACCGTGTCGCAAGGTAAAGGAACGACTAGCTAGGGATACAGGCCTACCAGTTAGGATAGTGCAAGTTTGGTTCCAGAATGAGAGAGCCAAAGTCAAGAAGATGGCTAGACGCCAGGCCCAGGAGCAGGACGGTACTAGAAGAGTCGGTGGGCGTGGTTCTAGAACCCTGAGAGGGGAGACCTTCATGGAAGAAGATATGTACAACGAACGTTTGTTAGGGGGGCCTCCGTTGCCAGGGGACCATCCCGTGATGTTGGATCACTATGGTAACCCGTTCCTCCACGCCATTCCGCCCCAGATGATTGGCTCGGTTTATAACACCAGTTTCCCGGGGAATCTGGATGAATACGCCGTTCCTGAGCAACACGTTGTGTTCCATCCAACTGAGTTACTTAGTGACGAACAATCTAAAGGATCGTCGCCAGGCGACCATACTGACAACAATTTGATGTTGGACCCTCAAATAACGTCAATAGATAAACTGAGTTCAATGCAAGCCAGCTATTTCTAACGTTTGTTTTGATGTATTTCTCGGTGCCAGTTTTTCCAAAATGATGCGCACATAAGTTTTATATGAATTTAGATATTTGCAGTTTTTATAAATTTATATTACGGTAATATACTTAGATCAATTTGTGCATTATGGTTTAGGATGTGGCCAAATTTAAAAATTAGTAATCTTTTCATTTAATCCTAAAATTTATCATATTTGATGAATATTAATTAACGCTTTACAGTGTGCTGACCAGAGTGGTGTGTGATACGAGCATACCGGTGAGTAAGTGAAAATATTAAGATATTAGGATCAGAACGCTGTGTAAAGTATTATGAAAAAACTATGTATGTAGTTTTATTCTACATTGTAACATTACGAATTGATTACTGTTGAAAATGAAAAAATCGTATATAAAACTTTGTTGTTAAATTTTGTTGGTGTTGTATTTTCTCAAATTGTAATATAGGTAATAGTAGAATGTAAAAAAGTATAGAAAGGTTGGACAGCTGATTGGTGTTCTCTAGTATTTAAATTTTTTAATAATAAGTAAGTTGTTTAAGTATTGGGTTTGGTGATGTTGCAACGGATGAGAAATTTATAGTTTTAAATTCAGTTTTATTATAAAGCGACTCGTACATAGCTGTGTAGACTAACTCACATCTGTAGTGAGAAATATTGTCCATTACAGATATAATAATGTAAAACATAACATATCGCTGATAATAATTCATTAGTTTTGGAATAATATAAGAATATTGCTCTAATGATAGATTACTTATTATTAAATTCTCAAGAGTAATAAATAATTGTCATATAATAGAGCTATATTCTGATAACATTATATAAAATCAAAGTTATTGAGTAAACCGAGTATACAGTATTAATTACATTAAATTGCGAATGTATGTAATCAGTATATTATTTGTTGCATAATTCTTTATATTATTGTTGTGGAATAATATTTATCTTGTCCATTGGAATAAACATTTGTGTATCTTTTGTATATATTGAAATATATTGGATAATATTCGTGGCAGGTTGTATGTAATAAACATTTTGTTATCTATTTGTAAGCCTACAGAAAATAAACCAGCATGGAATAAAATAAAAAATGTGGCTTATTAAAATGATAATGGAGATATGCAACTTAAGACTGCCCGTTCAATAGAAGTGGATTAGGTGGGAGAGTGAATGTCAGGGACAAGTGGCTGAACTGGTTAGCGATACTGATGAGGTCTGATAGGCTGAAACGTAAGTATAGCGCTGGTTCAACCCCCGGTGACTCGCTTTCTCATGTATTCCATTTCTGAACAAAACCATAATATTACATCTTTAATTACAGTTGCATTAACAGCTCAACACCAATTTATTTAAAATGATAATAAAGTTGCTCGATTTTATTGGCGCATTTTGTGTTTAACAGAACAACATTCTAGACCTACAACCATCAAACACAATCTCGAAGCAATCAAAAATTCATCACAATCACAGTTTAGATAAACAACAATGGGAAGATTTACATCCATGCAATAAAAAAAGCAATACGCATTTAAAAGCAATAGGCAAGATTTACAGCAATAGGCAAAATAAAAAGACAATAGGCAATACAGTAAGCGCCACTATATACAATAACGTGAAGCGAGTATCATTGGCAACAGAAACCTACTCAATACTGCACACAAATATCTAGAACAAAATATATTTAGTTTATGGTCATGTACAAATAAAAATTTTAAGTGATTTACTCTATGGCCTGCCCACAAGCCCAAGTTAGTGAAGCTTTAGCTAACATTTAAAATAGCCACCTAATATAAAATTCATTAAAACAGTAAATCGAAAAAGTATTTCTAATAAAAGATAATTAAAGCGAAAACAAACTATTGTTTGAATTTGTTTGAGTTTGTTGGAGGTTCACCTATGTCAGGTCCCGATGTGGTCACGTGTCTAAGAGCCAATACAGTACGGGCGATTTCGCAAAGGCTGATGTGCCAAAGGGGACGGGGATAGTGTGTGCAGAAGGAAGTTGTCACGCGAGTTATAGTCAAACCGTCAGATCGAAAAAGTTAATAAAATTTCATTAGGGGAAAGCAAAGACAGCGCGTTGACTTACGATTTAATAAATCGTTCTGGGGTTGTACAGAGGTACACGCGTTTATGCTGCACTTACATCCTGGGTTATAGGCTGCCTTCTATGGAATACCCACTGAGTTGGAACTTGTAAGTAAACTACCATTTAACTTCCGGGAGGAATAGCCACAAACTGCATCCTGTGAGTTGTATAGACAAATGTTTACGAGCAATACACAAACGATTTATCGCATTTCGGAAGAAAAATTCTTCGTAAGGATAGGGTCGTTACGATGCCGCCATATATTATTTCTCTAGGTACAGTAAGTTGGTAAATTCATTCTGTCTTTTTCGCGTGACGCCGTGTAAATTACACGTCTTTATTACGCGGGTCCGTCCGAGATTGAATTAATGCGCTGGAGCGTGATAAATACTCCTTTTATGTTGCGATGGTTGTATGTCCCACAACGCATGCTGCGGTGCAGTCCGACAGTGGCGGTCGCTGGGGGCTGTCGGCAAACACAGCCACGCAGACTTTTAGGTCCGTGGGAAAAGGAAAAATATAAAAATATAACCTTAATTAAGTCATTGATCTAATTGAACATATAGTAATACGTTTCATAGTAAATAATATGGCAATATGTTTGTTAATCTAATAGGGTGGTTCAAAATTGGCTTAATTATTGTTCAAAAAAATGTCGTCTTAATTTTTATCACATTCAAGGCGTCTCAGATACCAATATCTCACGAATTACTGTTGCCATGGAAACATGTAGGCCTACCCTGCACAACCTTCACGATTGCCAAAATGTGTTTTTATACATCTTAGGGGTCAACAATCATAACGGTGAGGGTTATTTGTGATATTAACTTGCGGCCTACGGGATGACATTAGCCACCCAACAGGTGGTTAATAATTTATACAAATAATAAATGTTAATGCAGTGGGTGTAAATTTGATGTTCACATGGCTATCATCGCATCGGAGTACTAAAAGATATTAGTTACGAAATATTAATAAAAGTCAACATGTGGCCAGCTAAACTTTATGATATATGATACCATATGCTTAGTCAGATCTTAGTTATATGTACAACTGTAAAATGATGTAATTTTTGAGCATACAGAATATAATAAACATTTTATAATAAATAACATTCATAACATTTTCCATTAAAGTAACTTACAGTAGTATCGCATTTAAAGGCCAGGGGCGGTCGACAAAAATTTCCGTTAGTGCTACCATGACCTACTAAATATACGACCATGAAAATAATTTTTCATATATTTGAAGGATTTTATAATAAAAGTCTTCTAGAACATTTTTTAATGATTCATTTCAATAGTCAAGTATTATAATTTTGAAACAACTTATTTTAATAGCTATTTTTATATATGTAAATGGTAAATGCCAGTTCCACTTCGTTGCGTTGGTGCGTACCTACAGTACGCCATCTCCTGGAATATTGTGTCTTAATTCAGTGACTTGGCCACCAATTATTATTCTATAAATCTTAATGAGATTGCATGAAATTTGAAATATATATTGTTTTACCTCCCTCATCCATACTGGGTGCGTCAGAATATTTATTTTCGCTTTCAATCCTTAACTACTGTACAAGCGTTTGAAAAGTATTTAAATAGTCTCGATTATTGATTATTTTTTATTGTTGTCCTCCATCATAATATAAATTGCACTATAATACATAATAATAATATGATTTTAATTTTATACATAATATAGATATTGTATAAAGTTAGCTATTAGTGATGGACACCACCACACCAGGACTAAAAGCTATGCTAGTGCCGCCCTGATGTGATGATTAGTCGTTGGTGGTGGCGGGGGGTGGTTTAGGGTGAAGTGCTATAGAGGCTGCCATGCCTGCGACCAAATGCAATTGTTTACTTAAATAACAAAATAAAGCAGGGTGTTAAACGATGCTAAAACTTGCCACTTCCGAATGCTAATATTCCACTCAATTTCATTAAGATTCAGAGGGGGTGGGATTGTACTGAATTAAGACATAAAAAATATCTTGTATTTTTGATATTATTTTTTGTTATTTATGCTACCTAGTGTTTTTTCCAAGTATCTATTGTAAATGAAATTAGCTAAATTGAGATTTTTGGTCAACAAATCGAGCAGTTGCTGATCTTGCAGAAGATTGATGACTGGTAGATTACAAACAGATCCATTAGAGCGGTGATTCTCGTGCTACCGACAAATGTGCTGAGGTCGATTTCTTGTCAGTCACAAAGAAACCCCACAATAAAAAAAAACATCTCGCAGCTCCGATCCCTGATTAAAGAAAATATCGACGTTGATGAAATTTTATCAAGTGAAAAAACCTTTCAGTTCCGCAAAGCTATTAAAACTAAATATACTCCCAATATCTTTATACCTCCAATTATGTGACCTTCTAACACTATCAAAAATAATAAATAATAAATATGACATCGACTGGACGCAGCACGCCAAAGTAAAGACGCACAATCGGGACAGGAATACTCGTAGTACAGATCACCTTACATTCGATATATCGCAACCACGGAAATGCATTTCGAAGCAAAAAATTTTGGTTCCGTGCGCCGCTTCTAGCTAATCAGTTACCATCGCGAACTGAATTTTTTAACCATGTTGGACTAAAGGCTCGACTCCTAGACCTATTCTGGCGACACTTCCATAAACGATATGACGTAGATATCAACTGTACATGGAGATTAAACTGCGATTGTGTCCAAATGAATTGTAATTTGTGTCTCCCGAATCTTGATGACCTACTCAACCCATAATCATTAATCATAATCAAACGCCTTACTTAGACCTAAGTGTTGTTATTTTGATGTAAATCATTAACCATTTTAAGTAAATACTGTACATATATAATTTTAATGCAATCGTTTTATTTAAAAACCAAACCATTTTATATTTTACTGCACTATGAAAATTTTATTGAATTTTTAGTCTTTTAGTAAATATTGTTATATTTTTCATAATATATTTTCCATTTCATATAAATGCGTGTGACCTCATAATTTTATAGTATTGTACTTTGTTATTTTATGAAATTTTACAGAATTTTTAGTCTTTTAGTAAATATTTTACACTATATAATTTTAATCCAATCATTTTACTTAGAAACTGTTTGTTATTCTTATGAATTTTACTGTATAGCTAAACCATTTTAAATACAAGCACGTTGTCACAATTTTATAGTACTTAGTTCTGTTATTTTTATGAAATTTTATTGAATTGACCTACTGTACGTGTAATTTTACTTAATTTTATTGCATAGCCAATACACTTTACTGTATGATTTATACAATGAGATACTGCTTGACATTTTATTTGTTTAACATCTTAATCTAGACATGTGTTATATTGTACAATATAAACTCTCTTTCTCTTTCTAAATTCAATACCGTAAGATATTTTAGATAAATTTGTGCGTTGTAATCTCACTAGGGGGCGACCCCGTCAAGTTATCGTGTAAATCCATTTTAATAATAATAATAATAATAATAAAGCAGCAATTTCGAATCTAACCAAGCAATATGATAATTATCCCTATTATCCCTCAGTTGTGCTTTCCATACCAAACTAATTACAAGAATTACTTTTTCGCTCTCTCGTAAACATATTTGTAAATAATCGATCCAAAGCCTCCCAGACAGTGAGAGAATCTTCAGTAAAATAATTAAAACTGCGTCAGCGTCATGTATATAATAGCTAAATTATAGAACTGTAGTTTACCGGTACTCATTATTATTATGGATAAACATTATAAACAATAAACATTCCTCAAGGTTAACCTATTATCAACTATTTATTTGCTTTTGTCCTTCTTCATTAATTTGCTAGTAAAAACACAATGTTTAAAAAAACGATGGCTTCAAAAAAAAATGCTATGGTCAATTGAAAGACCAATCTATCACATACCAAAAAAACTTTAAAATAAATTAATCTAATCAGAGATTGGGAAAAGACCAAAAATCTAAATTTAGGTAATTTCATTTATAATAGATACTTGGAAAAAACACTAAGTATCATAAATAACAAAAAATAATATTAAAAATACAAGATATTTTTTATGTCTTAATTCAGTACAACCCCACCCCCTTCTGAATCTTAATGAAATTGAGTGGAATATTAGCATTCGGAAGTGGCAAGTTTTAGCATTGTCTCGAGGCTATTTAATTGCTAAACAATCTACTGTAGAACACTCTAAAAAATAATGTAATAAAAACTGTGTCCTAATAGCATATAGGGGGGGGGGGCTGGACGCAATCAAAATCCATCCCTCTCCAGGGGATATTGGACTCAAATAACTTTTGATTCCTCTAAAAAATAAAACTGTAACCTGTTCTATTGGGTTTAGTTTATTGTTTTGGTTAACATACCACTGTAACCTGTTCGTTTCCCTAAATTGATATTTTAACATTGAGGCGGGATATTAATTCGCCAAGGCGGGTTTTGCGTCCAGTTCCCCCCCTGTCTCCCTCATAGATAGTAATTAAATAGACTCAATAAAACACTTTTCAAACGATTGTAGTTAAGGATTGAAAGCGAAAATAAATATTCTGACGCGTTAAGATTTCTAGAATAATTGGTGGCCTTCAAGTCACTGAATTAAGACACAATAATTCCAGGAGAAGGTGTGGGTACGCACCAACGAAGTGGAACTGGCATTTACTAGTAATATATAGAAATAGCTATTAAAATAAGCTGTTTCAAAATTATAATACTTGACTATTGAAATGAATCATAAAAAAATGTTGTAGAAGACTTTTATTATAAATCCTTCAAATATATGAAAAATTATTTTCAAAACGTGTGCCTACTAAATTTAGTAGGTAGAATGCAGCTTTCATGGTCGTATATTTAGTATGTCATGGTGCTACACAACGCCGTTAACTAAAATTATGAGCGACACGAATCATCAGTTAAATTAACGGCGGCCTTAACTAACGGAAGCCAGCGACTCGAAGCTCCGTTACACTAACGGAGGACTCTCCGTTAAGGTATTTTACACCATGCGCCAGAAGGGACCTTTAAGGTTCCGTTAAGAAATATTTTGTATTACTCTACATAAAGTAAATGCATTCTGAAAAACTATATTTATAGCTTTCATAAGTATAGAACTTGAATTCACGTTCTGTGTGACATTCAATCATCTCCGCATTATCCAAGTCCTATTTGCCGGTAGTTGTAATTAAACATTTCGGCGCATTACAGCTGATGTGGGTGGACTTAGATGTGCAATCACGGTATAAACACATTTCAACTTAGTTTTCCGTCATCAGTTAGACCCTTTCAGCAATCGTCGAGATACCTAATTTTACGAACGATTCCTCAATGACCAGGTGTTATCGCCCGCCCCAGGATTTCTACGCACAATTCATATACACCATGTCCCGTAATATAGTGTCATTTTCTAATGACACGGACCCCCCCCCCCCCCCCCCCTCCATTTTTAAGAATGCTGTGCCGGCTTATCGACAAAATTGCACCGCCACAACTCCCTATCACCCATGACATTTGCTAGATCATCCGCATCTTCAAAGCCAGTGTCATTTAAGATGCGTCTCAAGAAAGTTCCCCAGGCTCCTTCCAGCCAGCTTGCTGGCTTTCTTGTGATATGAAATTACGACTAAAGTGAAGAATGGCCACGATACGGAGGGTACGATTTCGCAAAGACACTTTTTTAAACGCTTATTAAAAAAATTTAAAGGCGAAATCGAAAATTCCTGCTTCATGGGGTCAACGACAGTGAGTGGAACTATTTGTGTTTCAAATTTCAAGCAATATGATAAAGATTTGTAGAAAAAACTAGGGGGGGGGGGGGGGGGGGGTCCGAGTCAAATTAATATGACACTATATTACGGTTCATGGTGTACTCTCGGCCTAAAATTATCGTCAATCGCGAAAATGCACTTTTTAAAAATAATTAATTGACGCGTTTTTCCAATTGGACCATTGAACTTTGGAGTCCCAGCGCTATATAAGTAATTTGTATTTACGTGTTTTCTGTATCTTGAACAGAAAAAACAGACAGAAACAAAAAGGCAGCTAGCTACAGTAGAAAATCTATGAAATATTGAAGATAGATAAGTAGGCCTTATATATCATATAGTAAATACAGTTTCTAGGTGAGTTAATTGAACACATGACAATTATAATATTAAAATTAAATAATTAATTATTAAACAATATGCCTTATGAAAGAATCAACCACCAGCAGTCTTACTCGACAAAAACGATTATTCTTGGAGTTATGTTATGCCTTTATCAAGCTTTACCAGGAATTTGCTTATCAATGCCAGACTCATTCTTTCCTATAGTTGCAGTAGAAGAACACGGCTGGTCTAACACCTTGATTGGAACTTTATTTTCAGTTTACTCTGTAGTGAAAATTGTCGTATTTATTTTCCTAACGAAACCGATTCTTAAATGGGGAGCGGTAATATCGTTCGGTGTTTTTGGTTCAATTGGAAGTGGAGCTGAATTGGCGTTTGCCTTTGTCGATCATGTCACAGACAACACGACTTATACTATTCTATGTTTCTTGTTAAGAAATCTTGCTGTGTTTGGCATTTCTATAAGTTGTATCTACTCGTACGCACTCGTAATTGATCTGTTTCCCACCCATAGAACATTCCTTTCCGGTTTCGCATGGTTTATGACGCTTTCTGGACAGACGGCCGCTCCAGCTTTTGGCTCTGTCGTTTACGCGCAATTGGGATTTGAAGCACCATTCTTAATATATGGATCGATACTCTGGTTCTCTACAATACTTATTGCGTTTCTCTCACCTCCGCATATCGTAGATACAACATCCCGCCACGAAACCCGAAGTATGAGCCATTTAGGAGTATTTAAAAATATATGCAGCGTGTCCATCATGATCCTTCTAATCAATTTTGGAATGTGTCTACGTTTCTTCGCTTCGTCCTACGCGACCTTCATCAACGGTTTCTACGGTAAGTCGCAGTACGAGATTGGAGGGTTATTCATGATAGACCCCGTTGTCGCAGCATTGATTACACTACCGATTAACTTCTTGTTACAGAAGCATACATCTTTGAATGCAATTTATATCAGCATTGCTGGATATATAACACTCGTTTGCGCACAACAGCTGCTCGGTCCAGCAGTTCACTTTGGATTGCCACCTGAGTTTTATTTATCAGTTGTTGCCTGCGTTCTTATAGGGGTGGCCGTGGGTCTATCAACATCCGCAGGACTTCGAACACAAACTCGCATCGCCATTGAGGGTCTCGGTTTCCCAGACTCGGTTGAAACTCATACCGTTCTGCAGTCGGCGACCAAAGTCTGCTACTACATCGGGCATACAATAGGTCCCGTTATTGGTGGAGTTATCAACGACGCTTCTGGCTTCCCATTGGCTGCATCTATACTAGGCATGTTTCCAATACCGCCAATTATAACAGTGATATGTTATCTTTCAATTAACAAGATTCGAGGCAGAAGTATGTATGCGAGAACTTCATCTTAACTATTGGCTGTTTGTTTTTAAATTTACCCTGTAGAAAGTATTATCTACACAGTGTATATCAAATAACTTGTGTCCGGTTTACATGGTGGTTAGGCACTGCCTGTGCACGGGGCTTACACTAGCGTTATACTTGTTCCGTAGGTACCAAATTCCGCAGCTATTATATATGCGTTTCAACGGCGTTAAATGTGCACCAGTATTGTTTTAGTATAGCAGTACTTTACTAAAAGTTCACGCAAAAGTACGGTATAGTGTTAAATTATGTAAAATCCCGATGCTCAAATACAGCACAAAATTATAAAATACAAAATTATTATTACTGTAATTCGCCCCGCGTCGATTTATAACCGAGAGATAATTCTAACCGTCACTGTTCTCATTGTGTTTTAATAAAGCAACCAAAGTCTCTAGGATGACTTGAGAGAACACGAACCTCAACTATAATCAATAATTAGCCCAAAGTGTTGCGAGAGAGAGAGATAGAGAGATAGCGAAGGAATGGTTGGGAATCCACAGAATCGATACATTTACGCTGGAGAACACGAACAGCAACGAATTTTATCAATTTTTGGCACTGTAGTGTAGGGACAACAGGACGGTGAGGTAAGTAGCGTAGAATAACTTTCTAGAGAAAGTATCTCAAAAGATAATCTAAGTGATCGATTCCTACTGAAAATAAGGAAAAAATCTTGGCCGTTACACAAGTGCGACCCCGAATAATGAACCCCTTGAGGCAACAGGCAAATAAATTATTTTAGACGTTCCAAATGTTAACAGGTTAAAGTGTAGGGAATACATAATAGAGATGGGGAAGTTGCAACATAGTTCAAATTCAGGTACAAGCTATGTATATTTTGTTATCGGCCTTTTGCTGTTTATTGCTAACTTTACTTATTCCCCCACACTGGAACGTTTTAATAAATTTATTTTTAGGCAAGATTACAAAAACTGATAGGCTGAAACGTACGTATAGCGCTGGTTCAACCCCCGGTGACGCGCTTTCTCATTTTTTCAATTAATGAACAAAACCATAATATTACAATAAATAAATACCATATGTTCTAGAATACTTTCCAAATAAGGAAAATCAGGCTGAAACAAGAACTGACTTTTTGAACGCCATTCCCTGCTATTCCTTAATGAAATCATTGAATC